>CAXKVI010000003.1:64913031-65149436 GCA_964058755.1 Campiglossa producta | reverse complement strand
ATTCGCTTTATAGAGCCGCTGTTATGGGTGTATGTATGTATGACCACTTGCATTGTTGTGTTTGCATTCATTGCAGTAGGGTGAGTAGTTTTGTTGGCAGCAATAAGATAACATGAGCCAGCGCGTCAACTTTATTGAGCTTAGGTACAAACAGTGTTTACAAAAACAAAATCTGTGCGTGGGGATTCATAGAAGCAAATGCTTTTGAAAAAAGCACAAATAAGCTAGATCATGCACAAGGC
This sequence comes from Campiglossa producta, assembly GCA_964058755.1. Classification (NCBI taxonomy): domain Eukaryota; kingdom Metazoa; phylum Arthropoda; class Insecta; order Diptera; family Tephritidae; genus Campiglossa; species Campiglossa producta. The sequence goes on along the minus strand of CAXKVI010000003.1, from coordinate 65,149,194 downwards.
CCTTCGTGGCTAGACTTAGTGAAATAAATTAAATGGAAAATTGATAAAATTAAAAAAAAGTAAAATCAGAAATAGAAAAGTGATTGATAGTAAAAAAATAAAATTTGTTGGAAATGTAAGGAAAAGGAATAATATAAAATAAATAAAAATGAAACAAAATGGAATAAATAAAAGTATTAAATTAAGAAAATAATAGGAAAGGAAAGCGATAGATAAAAGGAAAATTAAGGTAAGTTAAGGTAAGGAACGGAAAATATGACAGAAAAATCAAAGGGAAAGGAAAGGAAAGGAATGGAAAAGAAAAAAGGAAGGGAAGAAAGGAAATGTAATGTAGGTAAAGCAGTGGAAAAGAGAAGCAAAAGGAGAAAGACAAAGAAAGGAAAGAAGAAAAAAAAGAAGGGAAAGAAAAGGTAGCGAGGAAGAAGGTATGGAAAATAAATGAAAATAAAAAGAAAGAAAAATAAAGGAAAGAAAGGTAATGAAAAGCTAAAGAAATGAATGAAAGAAAAAGAGTTGCGGAAAGGAACAAAAGAAAATAAGGAAACGGTAGGAAAGGAAAGGTAAGAAAAGGAAAGGTAATGAAACGAAATTACAGAAAGGGAAATTTAAGAAAAAAGTGAAAGAAAAAAAGGTAAGAAAAAAATAAAAGAAAAGAAATGAAATGGAAAAAAAATTAATAAAATGAAAGGCAACTAAAGCAACGGAAACGAAAGGAAAGGAAAGAAAAAGAAAATAAAAGGAAAAAAGGAATGTAATGGAAATAAAAGAAACGAAGAGAAAGAAAAATAAAAGAAAAGAACAGAGAAGAACAAAAAAGAAAGAAAGAAAGAAGGGAAATAAAATGAAATGAAAGAAGAGAAAAGGAAAGAAAAGGAAAAGAACGGAGAAGATAAGGAAAGGAAATAAAAGGGAAGAGAAGGAAAGAAAAGCAAAAGAAATAAATTGGATGAAAGGAGAGGAAAGGAAAGGAAATAAAAGCAAATGAATGCTAAGGAAAGGAAAGGAAAGAAATACGTATGAAGACGACCTAAGAAGAATAAATAATTATCAACATTGAAACTATATTACTGAATGGTGTAAAGAGGGAGGAAAAGGCAAAATGAATAAGAATGTATAGAAACCAAAAATATATAAAATATGGAAAAGAAAGGAAAATTTATAAATAGCAAAAAGGTAGGAAAATAAAATAAGGTTTTGTGGTTGAATTTCAACCACTGGGCGGACTCTAGTTATATTAAACTTACATTAATTGTTACATAAAAAATAAGTTTTTAATTTAAATTGCACAAAAACCCGGTATGGGCTTATAATATTTCGATATATAATGGTACTTTTTTTTATCCTAACCTTGTGGAATTTTACTTTAAAAAAAAACCTTATCGTTAAAAATATAAACTTTTTAATGGACAAAAAACTAAATAAAGAAGTGCTCTGCGAAAAACCTTGGATTATGTGAATTATGTGATTATGTGAATGATGATGGTGTGAAGATGGCGAGGATGCAATGATATTTATTTGATTTTCTACACTTTGTTTTTTTTTTTGGCACAAAAATGAAGGTAAGTGGCAGCTGCCTGGATCGCTATATACTTATGTACGTTCATGTGAGAGTAAGGAGCGCGAAAAAGGGTGGGAGCGGTTTTCGAAGCGCAGAGTTTTTGCGGGGAGTGTTTGTCGGAGTTTCGATGATTGTGCAATTTGCAAGGTACCGTTTTTTATTCTTGCTTCACGCATACATATATATATATATGATGTTTGGGAATTTGATTTGAGTAATACCACGCAACGAATCTGCACATTAGGGTGGTGCAGCATATTTAAATGTTTTTTCTTTTAAACAAATTTTTTTTAAAGCTATTTTTTGAAAATTACAATTCTGGTGTTGCGAACAAAATTTTTAATTCTATATAACTAACTTCACTTTTTTGTATGAAAAATACATTTTCTGCTTAGAAGATATACTTTTCCAATATTTTATTTCTCTAAAAATTTCATAAATAAAAAAACTATTTAAAAATCGAAAAAGCTTAGCACATTAAATTATCAAAGTAAAAAATGTGGTTTCATACAAAAAAAGTGGAGTTACTTATGTAAAAAGGTGCATTAGTAAAAGTTCGTATGGTATTTCCCTGCAAAAAATACGATTAGTCCGGGATCAATCCAGATGAAAAGTAGACTACTACTTTTTTTAGTCTCTTTTAGATGGAATAAATTGGTCACATTTGTTCGAGCATGTCCTATGAAGAGACTAATTGTACCCTTTTCATACCAGAATGGGTATAAATGTTTACTACTTGCAGGACACCTACATATATTCTATTCTCGGTGGAAGCAAAAATTGAAAACTGTTTCTTTTTTTTTAATTTTTCGTTTTTATTTTATTTTTTTAGCAAGGAAAATTTAAAAAAAATCAGATTGCCCAGAAAAATATCCCCAATCGTCTCATTTAAAGCAAAGCTGTAATTAGACGCTGGCAAGTATAAGTCTGTGGTCATAAGCAATAACAGCCTAAGTCGACTTAAGAAATTAGACCAGTTGAAATTTTTGCTGGTGATTTTGAATAGCAACATCGAGACATTTTTCAAGACTTTCATTGGTCTTTTTTTTACTTTCTTTACAAACAATTAAATCCAATACGTTTGCCTTAGTTATAAAACAGTTTTGTTACAAAAATTCGCCAGCAAAAATTTCATCTGGTCTAATTTCTTAAGTCGACCTAGGCTGTTTATGCTTATGACCACAGACTTATACTTGCCAGCGTCTAATTACAGCTTTGCTTTAAATGAGACGATTGGGGATATTTTTCTGGGCAATCTTCAACTATATGAAAAATATATTTTCTGCTTAGAAAATATACTTTTCAAATATTTAACCCCCTAAAAATTTCATAAGTGAATTAAACTTTAAAAAAATCGAGAAAAGCTTAGAACATCAAATAATCAAAGTAAAAATGGGTATTTGTTTCCTTTAGGTGTCAACTGCTAATAAATTAGCTAAAATTATGGGAGATAGCTCAAAAGACGGGGTTTGGCCTCAGGATCACGAATCTGGAAGCGCTTTTTAATATTTTGCTTCTCTGAAGAGATATTTGCAATCAAAGTGGCAAGTTTTCATGTGGTTGTTGTAATTTTATTAGGGTGTACCTAAAAACGTGCGAAAAAATGCGTGCCGTCGGTCATTTTTCGATTTTTTGACCATAACTTTCCATAGAAACAAAAAATTAAAAAAGCGCTTCCGGACTCGTGATCCTGAGGCCAAAACCTGTCTTTTGAGCTATCTCCCATAATTTAAGCTAATTTATTAGTATTCCTAAAGGAAACAAATACACAAAAATATGTTTTTCGTAAAAAAAAGTAGAGTTATGGTGATTTCGTTTCATCAAAAAATGCGTATTTTTTACAATTTTCCGTTTTCGTTTGCAAAATGAAGGTATAACGTCAAACAGAATATGCTTTCATTTCCTAAAAAACTCACACTTTTTACCCTCTGAAGCTTTGACAGGGTAGTTGGTTGCACTGAAAATCAGCTGACGAAAATTTTATTTGACAGATAAATTTGGTGAAAAAATTGGATTTTGCAATAACAATTGAATATGGTTGATAAGCGAAAACTAATTATTCATGCACATAGCATAGCAAACGGGCAATGTTTTTTGTTCGTTTTATCGATATAGCAGTTTCATGTAGAACGGGTACACTTTTATCACACTTTTACAGTATTCTGTGCAAGGGTATAAACATGTTCAACGAAATCAGCATTGGTGTCATGTAAAATTGTTCTTTAGTTAAAGTCCGTACGATATTTAAATTTCGATCTTAACATTGTGGAATTTTCTTACAAAATCATATCGTTAAAAAAATAAACTTTAACCAATAGGCAAAAAGTTAAATATATAAAGCCAGAAGTGAAGCTGGACTTCTTAGCTTACAAATGGTGTTTAGATGCCGAAGATGATATAATTTGGTACATTTTGTTGTTTTTTTTTGGCTCAAAAATAAAAGCAAGTGGCAGCTGCTGGATCATTGCATAGATATGTACGTGTGTGTGTAAGGGAATGAGCGGTAGGTGTGCCTTTGGGAGTTTTATAAGAGTGCTGAATAGTGATGTATAGTTCGGGTATAACAGAATAAACTAAAAATAACTTTCAAAATTTTTTTTTGTGAGACACCAGATTAGTCCATTCTAAGTTTCCACTATAAATTTTATAGAGATCTATCCATAAATACTATACGAAATTGGGGTGCGTCTGTTTGTATGGGGAGAGTGTTAGCCTACCTATATATATAAAAATGAAATCTATATATATAAAAATGAAATGGTATATAATTGTAACGCTAAAACTCGAAAACGGCTGAACCAAATGAAATACTTCCTTTGGGGGATTTGTTTGTTATTACCACGCGCAGGTCATGTCTTAAAATCAGAACAAAATATTAAGGGGGCGTGGCACCTCCCATACAAACTGAATTTTTCAAGTTGAATATCTTCAAAAGTGTTTAAGGTAGGAACATGAAAATTGGTACAGAGCTACAGGATAACAGCACCACTCTCACCGGGGGTTATCCAATAAGGGGGCGTGGTACCTCCCATACAAACTAAATTTTTTAAGCAGAATATCTGTGAAAGGGTTCAAGGTAGGGAACTGAAAATTGGTATAGACCTATATGGTATCAAAAGCCTTCTTAAACATAAAAGAAGGGGTAATCGGAAAAGGGGGCGTGGCACCTCCTATACAAACTGAATTTTTCAAGGTGAATATCTTCAAAAGTGTTTAAGGTAGGAACATTAAAATTGGTATAGAGCTATAGGATAACAACACCATTCTCACCCATAAAACTTGGGGTTATCGAAAAAGGGGGCCTGGTACCTCCCATACAATCTTTAATTATTTTGGTTGTTAATCTATATCTATATATATAAAAATGAAATGGTGTATAATTGTAACGCTAAAACTCGAAAACGGCTGAACCAAATGAAATACTTCCTTTGGGGGATTTGTTCTTTATTACCACGCGCAGGTCATGTCTTAAAATCAGAACAAAATATTAAGGGGGCGTGGCACCTCCCATACAAACTGAATTTTTCAAGTTGAATATCTTCAAAAGTGTTTAAGGTAGGAACATGAAAATTGGTACAGAGCTACAGGATAACAGCACCACTCTCACCTATAAAACCGGGGGTTATCCAATAAGGGGGCGTGGTACCTCCCATACAAACTAAATTTTTTAAGCAGAATATCTGTGAAAGGGTTCAAGGTAGGGAACTGAAAATTGGTATAGACCTATATGGTATCAAAAGCCTTCTTACACATAAAAGAAGGGGTAATCGGAAAAGGGGGCGTGGCACCTCCTATACAAACTGAATTTTTCAAGGTGAATATCTTCAAAAGTGTTTAAGGTAGGAACATTAAAATTGGTATAGAGCTATAATTAAATTAAAAATTAGTCTACTTAAAAAAAAGAAATTGCATTATGGGAAAGTCGAATTTCATAGATTTTCGGAACATTGTTGTTGATTTTCGGAAAAAGGTGTTAAAATTCAAAAATTGGACGGAAGCGCCCTCTGGCGGACGTCAAAATAAAAAGTCAATACCAGAAATGGATTTATCAACCCTAAAAACCCCCAGATGCACATATAGAATGTTTTTTTATTGTTTTCAATACAGCTTTTCTACAATTAACCACGTAAAAATAAAGATAAAATCCAAAAAGGACGTAAGCGCCCTCTGGCGGACGTAAAAAGAAAAAACTAATGTGAGAAATGGATTTATCGACCCCAAAAACCCCCAGATGCATATATAGAATGATTTTTTTTTAGTTTTCAATACAGCTTTTCAACGAGTGAATTACTTAAAACATAAAAATAAAAAAAATACAAAAATAAAAAGACGGAAACGCCCTCTGGCGGACGTCAAAATAAAAAATGAATGTCGGAAATTGGTTTATCGACTCAAAAAACCCCCAAATGCATATATAGAATGAATTTTTTTAGTTTTCAACACAGGCTTTTAACAAGTGAATCACTCTTTTAAGAAAAAAAAATACGTTTGAAAAATCCGCTAGCTCGAAATTCATGTTAGACCTATAGTTTCTTCGGCAAAAATGCTTGAAATTATCCAATTAACAACAATCGCCATGGGCCCCTGATGCAAAAAAAATCGACCCGCTCTAATCATTATACCTTTCATGAACATGAAATGGTATTATAACTTTGGTCCCTCAGTTTTTGAGATATTTGGCTGAAATTTGGTATGCGGCCACCATTTTCCAATATAGGAATCATTTGTCGGAACCAGCAAGATCGGACCAATATAACATATAGCTCCCATACAACCGATTATTCCGATAAACGGATTTTGTGCTATAACTCCTGTAATTAAACACGAAGGAACGTGAAATTTTATAAGTGTTGCTATTTTTATATGTGAAATATCGATGTTGAAACTCATAGAGATGGGATAAATATTTCCCATAGCTCCCATACAATCGATTATTCCGATAAACGGATTTTGGGCTATAACTCCTGTAATTAAACACGTAGGAACGTGAAATTTTGGACGTATTGCTATTTTTATATGTGAAATATCGATGTTGAAAATCATCGAAATTGGATACATATTTCACATAGCCCCCATACAATCGATTGTTCCGATAAACGGATTTTGGTAGATAACTCCTGTAATTATATAGGTAGGGACGTGAAATTTTGGAAGTATTGCTATTTTTAAAGGCGAAATATCGATGTTGAAAATCATTGAAATGGGATAAATATTTCACATAGCCCCCATACAATCGATTATTCCGATAAGCGGATTTTGGGCTATAAGTCCTGTAATTAAACACATAGGAACGTGAAATTTTGGAAGTATTGCTATTTTTATATGTAAAATATCGATGTTGAAAATCATTGAAATGGGATAAATATTTCACATAGCCCCCATACAATCGATTGTTCCGATAAACGGATTTTGGTAGATAACTCCTGTAATTATATCGGTAGGAAATGTTGCTATTTTAGAATGTGGAATGTCGATGTTAAAAATCAATGAGATTGGACCAATATAACACATCGTCCCCATATAATCGATAGCTCCGATAATTTCGGTATGAGCTAAAGTTAAATTCACACAGGCTGTACTGGGGATCAAACAGTGAAAATCGTGACGCTTATTCATGAAAGGTATTTAGCCTTCGGAACAGCCGAAGACAGCTTTCCTTACTTGTTTTTAAGTTTACTTACATAAGTACTTTAGACATGACGATAAACTATTTTTTGTCTTAGGCCAACCTATTTTAAAATATTTCATTACTTCTTTTAGGTAGGAATCCTTTTGAGTCTCATTTTCAAATAGTTTTCGCTTTTCATCCGACATACTTATGTGATGAATGCAACCCTCCAAATTTATTTCATCTTTTTTATTGAACTCTTCATCAGTGTAACGGGACATTACGTCTGCAAGATGCAAATACTTTCCAGGAACGTAACAAAGTTTTAGCCTATACCTATCCAACTTGAGTCTCATACGTTGGAGTCTCATTGACGCAATTTTATCAATACTTTTTTCAAAAAGGGGAACTAAAGGTTTGCGGTCTTTTCAACTAAAACTTCACGCCCATATATATAGTAATGGAATTTTTTACAAGCAAACAAAATTGAAGTCCCTTTTCAATTTGGCCATAATTTTTTTCTGTGTCACTCAGTGCACGCGACGCCCACGAAATTGGTTTTTTATCCTGCAATAGGGAAGCACCTATACCATACGAGCTAGTGTAGTATATCAGAGCATGTCACTAACAACAACAAAGCCACACGCCGACTTCTAAATGTTTGGCTGTGGAATGTAAACATTTTGCAGAGTCAACGTATTCATAATTACGTTCACTTTCTCACGAGCCCCAAATATATAAGCGGCGCTAGCTATGGAGTTTCATATCGCCTTACATACGCTAGCACCATATGTGTGAATGTGCGCGACTGCATTGCTAGCAGCCCCACGCTTAGTACATGTGTGCGTGCGTATGTAACGGCATTACTTGTAGCTGCGAGCTGCCTATGTTTGTATGTATGTTACTGACTGCACTGAACTGCACTGTATGAACACATAGAATTAGAGTAAATATGTATTTTAGTAAATAAGAGTTTTAGAATTAAGAATTATTATAAATAAGCTGAAAGATCACTAAATAAAAGAATTGCTGCTCTGCCACGCAACTGGCAACATAAGTCATTTGTATTTAGATTCTTTATGGCGATCCTGCCTTGATACTGACGGCAAACATTGCTCATTAGCGATCTGCCAAACTTCAAAGGCAGGAAAACCTGGATATAAAAAGTTAATCCATTACTGAATTATCCTGCCGTCCAAATTCGGCAGGAATAAAATAAATTAATATAAACCCGCACACGTTATGATGGGATATGAGGAAAAATAAGAATAGCAGAGGCGAAGAATCCCAAGAATAACCAACTTATTACCGCACACGTTATGATGACATCTGAGGAAACACAAGAATTATTGGCACAGCAAAGGGAAAGCATCCAAAGACTTAATAAACTGGTATAAAAGATTTAGGTATAAAAAAAAAAAAAAAAAATGTTTGTTTAAATTATGGCTGGTAACGGCCGCTTAAACTAGAAGGGCACCAAATAGTTGCCGTTTCGCTTTGTTTTTTTTTTTTTTTATCCAAATTTTTTTAATCGGTTGATATGTCCTCGAAAGGGGTCATACCAACTGAAGCTGAATCTGAAGAAGCGTATATTATGTTAGAAGAGTTAATAAAAGAGCTCGAAGAAGAATATGAGAAAATAAAATTAATTAAAGAAATAATGTGGTTAAAAAATTTTCAAAATGCAAAAGAGTAAAGTGAAATAAGTTTGTAAAAAAAAAAAAAAAAACAAAGAAATTAAATATTGTCAAATTAAAGTTATGTCAATTGAGTCCATAGAAACGCAAACACAGTTTGACAAAATCTTTTCCGGTAATGTTGAACTGGGCCTGGAAGCAACAAAAAAATTAAAGAAGAGCAAGTCAGGCAAGGCCCTAAGCCGCTGACTTTGGAAGAGTATAGGAAGAGAAATAGGGCTCAAGTAAATGTTGAGCCACGCATTCCAGAGCCGGTAAAATACAAGCGGAAGAGAGGAGGTCAAAAATATGTTAAAAGAAGAAAATTAGCTGAATTGTATCAACAAGCTAATATATGTACAAACAAAGATTTAAAGATAAAACTAAAAAGAGGAATCCAAAGTTTAAGAAAACAATCGAAAGATAAAAAATTTTAAAAAATAATTAAAAAAAAAAAAAAAGATAAAGAAAATTTTTGGTACGTTAATTTAGTTACTTGCAATCTATTCCCATGGATTGTGCATTGCCTGAAGATCTTGACTACGAGGCAATAAATAAAATTGTTGAAGATTTAGAGCGTGAAAACGCAGACGTTGCCCGAAAGTCGAGATCACGTAATATAGGCAGCAATAGGCATAATCTAAATTGTTTGAAAAAATTCTGGTCCTTCATAGTAATGGAAAGAGAACCCACAATTGAAGATCTTTTGTATCCTTCCACTTTGGTAGAAGAATTGTGTAAATTTATAAGAAAAATGGGCGGTAAAAGCATTTATGACTAAATAAAATTAAAGATTTAAACAAGAAAAATTTGGTATTGAATTTTTTTTTTGAAAAAAAAAATATATAAGAAAAAAAAAGAAGAGTAAGTAAAAAGATCATTTCCATTTATCTATCTTACTCCTGATATGGGCGGAAAAACTTCTAAAGTGGATACCCCAAATGCGAATGTAGTCAATAGCATTAAAATTATTGACCATTCTGAAGCTTTAGAATTCATAAAAATCCTGCTTCTGATTGTGACGATCTGCACTTGTATCAGTATGTTCCTCAAGATATATTCAGCCCACAATAAATTTTTAAAAAAGAAATACCAGAGTCGAGCAGACGATCTGAACAAAGTTTAAGTAATAAATAAAAATTTTAACATAAATGGAAAAGTGGGACGATATTTTGAAGGAGCTTTCTGACGAAAAAACAAATGCAGAAAAGTCATATAAATGTATTTGTAAAAATACAAAAATTAAAATTGAAACGATAAAGAAACACTTGAATATCATTTTATTGTCATTGAATAATAGTGGAAAAATAATAAAAAGAACTAATTTATCAAAACCTCATGAAAAAGAAGCATACCAAATTTTTTCGTCTATCAGAGACAAATTGGTGTATTCATTGTCTAGATATGAAATTGACTTCGATGTGCCAAAATCCTATCAAAAAGAGATTGAAATAGATTTTGACGCAAAATTACTGGAAGATAGTTCAGAAGAGGAACTAGAAAAGAAAAAACAGTTCATTCTGATAAATTTATCCAGACTGAGACTATCGAGAAACAAGAAACATTTTCTCAAACAAACATTGTCGCCCAAGTAGAACAAAATTTTCAAAAAGACACCGAAATGGCGCAATCAGCGACTTCATTTATTAAAACTGCGTCATCGATCTTACCTGAGTTCGATGGCAAACCGGAAAACTTATCGAGTAATTTCCGCAGAAGTTACCAAAATAACTCTTACAGAGGTAACCAAAGGCGTACATTTCCAGCACGTTTCAATAATTTTAATAATAACAATAATAATAATAGAAATAACAACCAAAGATCAGGAAGAAATTTCGGAAATCAATCGCGCGGTCCTAATCGCAATAATCCTAGAAATATCAGAAATGTAAACCAACGGGAAAACCAGCAAACTCCACCTCAATAAATAAAAGACTATACATATGTCTTCAATCTGCACCTTAATAGCTATATATCCTCAAGAACAACTCTAAATAACTCTATTTCAACCCTCCTGATTGATACAGGAGCGGACATATATAAATAAATCTATATATATAAAAATGAAATGGTGTATAATTGTAACGCTAAAACTCGAAAACGGCTGAACCAAATGAAATACTTCCTTTGGGGGATTTGTTTCTTATTACCACGCGCAGGTCATGTCTTAAAATCAGAACAAAATATTAAGGGGGCGTGGCACCTCCCATACAAACTGAATTTTTCAAGTTGAATATCTTCAAAAGTGTTTAAGGTAGGAACAGAGCTACAGGATAACAGCACCAGAGCTACAGGATAACAGCACCACTCTCACCTATAAAACCGGGGGTTATCCAATAAGGGGGCGTGGTACCTCCCATACAAACTAAATTTTTTAAGCAGAATATCTGTGAAAGGGTTCAAGGTAGGGAACTGAAAATTGGTATAGACCTATATGGTATCAAAAGCCTTCTTACACATAAAAGAAGGGGTAATCGGAAAAGGGGGCGTGGCACCTCCTATACAAACTGAATTTTTCAAGGTGAATATCTTCAAAAGTGTTTAAGGTAGGAACATTAAAATTGGTATAGAGCTATAGGATAACAACACCATTCTCACCCATAAAACTTGGGGTTATCGAAAAAGGGGGCCTGGTACCTCCCATACAATCTTTAATTATTTTGGTTGTTAATCTATATCTATATATATAAAAATGAAATGGTGTATAATTGTAACGCTAAAACTCGAAAACGGCTGAACCAAATGAAATACTTCCTTTGGGGGATTTGTTTGTTATTACCACGCGCAGGTCATGTCGTAAAATCAGAACAAAATATTAAGGGGGCGTGGCACCTCCCATACAAACTGAATTTTTCAAGTTGAATATCTTCAAAAGTGTTTAAGGTAGGAACATGAAAATTGGTACAGAGCTACAGGTTAACAGCACCACTCTCATCTATAAAACCGGGGGTTATCCAATAAGGGGGCGTGGTACCTCCCATACAAACTAAATTTTTTAAGCAGAATATCTGTGAAAGGGTTCAAGGTAGGGACCTGAAAATTGGTATAGACCTATATGGTATCAAAAGCCTTCTTACACATAAAAGAAGGGGTAATCGGAAAAGGGGGCGTGGCACCTCCCATACAAACTGAATTTTTCAAGGTGAATATCTTCAAAAGCGTTTAAGGTAGGAACATGAAAATTGGTATAGAGTTATAGGATAACAACACCATTCTCACCCATAAAACTTGGGGTTATCGAAAAAGGGGGCGTGGTACCTCCCATACAATATATATATATAAAAATTAAATGCTGTTCAGTCGGCTGTACCAAATCATATACTTCCTTTGGGGGTTTGTTTGTTATTACCACGCGCAGGTCATGTTATAAAATCAGAACAAAATATTAGGGGGGCGTGGCACCTCCCATACAAACATTTTCTTCAAGGTGAATATCTCTAAATGGGTTTAAGGTAGGGACCTGGAAATCGGTACAGACCTATAGGATAACAACACCATTCTCACCCATAAAACTGGGGGTTAACCAAAAAGGGGGCGTTGCACCTCGCATACGAATGAAATACTTCATAGTCGATATCTCTGGAAGCATTCATGTTAGACCACTGAAATTTGGTAAGGGATTATATGAGATCGACCCCTACCACCTCCAAAAAAGCTGGGGATAACGAAAACGGGGGCGTGGCACCTCCCATACAAATGAAATATTTCATAGTCGATATCTCTGGAAGTATTCATGTTAGACCACTGAAATTTGGTAAGGGGTTATATGAGATCGATCCCTACCACCTCCAAAAAAACTGGGGATAACGAAAAAGGGGGCGTGGCACATCTCATACGAATGAAATACTTCATAGTCCATATCTCTGAAAGTACTTATGTTAGACCACTGAAACGTGGTTAGAGGTTAGATGAGGTCGATCCCTACCACCTCCAAAAAAACTAGGGTAACGAAGAAAGGGGCGTGGCACCTCCCATACGAATGAAATACTTCATAGCCCATATCTCTGCAAGTATTTATGTTAGACCACTGAAATTTGGTGTGGGTTTATATGTGATCGATCCCTAATACCAGTGGCGTACCAACGAGTATCAACCGAGGCAAGCCCCAGTCTTTATAACCCCAACGAAAGCACTTACTGCTGCCAGAGAATATTTCAGACAAAGAAGAGTTCAGGATATTTATCGACTTTTGCAGACGGGGAAAATTTTAAACTTTTAGGTTCCGCTAATAGGCACGTTATTGTTTGCAGATTTTGTAAGCTTTTCCAATCCAAGGGAAACGTTTTATTCGCACTATTCCCCAGTTAGGTACATTGCAGAAGCTAAGAAATCTTAAATATATTTTTTAAGTTTTATAGTGCCTAGCAAATAAAAAAAATTAAAGTACCTACCACTATTGAATTCTTTTTTTTTCTACTTTAAAATATGCGCCAATAATTTTTGAGTAGCGCCTTTAAAATTGTAGATACATACATAAACAAATTTCATTTTCGTTTTATCGTAAGCATTTATAGCGTACGGTAACACCAGCCAAAAGCCAGCTTCAAATTTTCATATAAAATTAATACCAAATTCAAAAAAAAAAAAACGATTGCTTCAGTACGCAGTTTCGTACTGGTTTTGAAAGCCCCGTAAAAGCCAATAAGTAAAAGCGAGATAGCCGTCATTGCCTAGGAGGTTAAAGGCTGTTTAAGTAAGTAAGTAAGAGATGGCCATCACGCACTGAAATAATTTTATGTAAATGAGCTATCAGCCGGCAGGTGGCAGGAAAAGCTGTAGGCATGTTTCCATGCTATTAACAGCTATTTGGTAGTAGGTGGCAGGCAGGGAAATAAAAACCGGATATCCTTTTAAGAAGCCAAATGAACATACATATTGTAGCTCACAGGGGATTAGCTAGGCAAGCCGGGCTTTTCGGCTTATATGGAAGGCACGCCACTGCCTAATACCTCCCAAAAAACTCGAGTTAACGATAAAGGGGGCGTGGCACCTCCCATACGAATAAAATACTTCATAGTCCATATCTCTAGAAGTATTTAGATTAGACCACTGAAATTTTGTGAGGAGTTATATAAGATCAATCCCGGACACCTCCAAAAAAAAACTGGGGATAAGGAAAAAGGGGGCGTGGTTTCTCCTATATGAAGGAAACATTTCATAGCCCATATCTCTGCAAGTATTTATGTTAGACCACTGAAATTTGGTGAGGGTTTTTATGTGATCGATCCCTAATACCTCCCAAAAAACTCGAGTTAACGATAAAGGGGGCGTGGCACCTCCCATACGAATAAAATACTTCATAGTCCATATCTCTAGAAGTATTTAGGTTAGACCACTGAAATTTTGTGAGGAGTTATATAAGATCAATCCCGGACACCTCCAAAAAAACCGGGGATAAGGAAAAAGGGGGCGTGGTTTCTCCTATATGAAGGAGATAGGGATATGGTTTAAAATAGATATAGGGATCGGGTTAGAGAAACAGACAGGGAAATAAATTTGTGGCACGACAACGTCTGCCGGGTCAGCTAGTATCAATTATAAAAAAGGGTCAAATTGACAATAATGTTACCATTAATAATTCTCAAAAAACTGATCTAAAGGGCATTGGTCATGGTTTAACAAGCACTATTGGCACGGTTACCGCAGATTTAAAGGATGATCACCTATTAATTAAACACAAATTTCATATAGTGGAAGATACATTTCCAATCCCATGTGACGGAATTTTGGGACTTGATTTTATTAAAAAATATAATTGCATTTTAGATTACAATAAAAACGGGGACAGCCTAATACTACGTCCGTATGATTACCCAGAAAACATAATAATCCAACCGTAAATTGCATAAAAATCCCAGCAAGATCGGAAGTAATCCGACAAGTTCATATTCAAAATGGCAATTCTGAATTATTGATACCTCATCAAAAATTATCCGAAGGTATTTTTATAGCAAACACCTTAGTAAATTCAAAGAAAACCTTTATTAGAGTCATAAATACAACAGATAAAAACGCAACTATTCAAAACTTCAAAATTAACACAGAGAATCTAGATGATTACACAGTAGTAAAAAATAAAGCGGAAACAGTAGAAAATACTAAAGAAAAATTAAAAAGATTAAATAAAAACTTTCCAAAATTTGTTACTGAACAACTTAATGAACTATGCGCAGAATTTATTGACATATTTTCACTAGAATCAGAACCCATTACCACTAATAATTTTTACAAGCAAAAATTACGTATGAAAGATAATAATCCAGTCTATGTAAAAAATTACAGAATTCCACAATTAATTGAAGATGACATTATAGAGCCGTCTATGTCAGAATACAATAGCCCCATTCTGCTTGTACCCAAAAAACCTCTACCAGGCAAAAATGATAAAAGATGGAGATTAGTAGTCGATTACCGGCAGGTAAAACAAAAGTTTACGGCAGATAAATTAGATCAATTGGGTAGAGCTAAATATTTTTCATGCTTAGACTTGATGTCTGGCTTTCATCAAATTGAGTTACATAAAGACTCTAGGGACATAACATCGTTTACGGCAGACGATGGCACGTATCGTTTCAAAGAATGATGTCTCTTGCATTTGCAGGCCTTAAGCCTTCCGAAGCTTTTCTATATATGGATGACCTGGTGGTATTAGGATGTTCCGAAAAACACATGATTACGAATTTGAGAGATGTATTTTCAACTTGTAGAAAATATAATTTAAAATTACATCCGGATAAATGTTTATTTTTTAACCAAGAAGTTACTTATCTTGGCCACAAGTGCACAAATAAAGGCATTTTGCCGGATCCTAATAAATTTGAAGTTGTTTTAAATTATCCAACCCCAAAAAATGCAGATGAAGTTAAAAGATTTGTAGCATTTTGTAACTATTACCGGAGATTTGTTCCAAATTTTGTGGAACATTCCAGAATTTTAACAAGGTTATGTAAGAAGAACGTTTCCTTCGATTGGACGGAAGAATGTCAAAAAGCTTTTGTCTACTTGAAGGAGGCATTAATTAACCCAAATATCTTGCAATATCCAGATTTCAGTAAAGAATTTTGTATAACAACAGATGCAAGTGGATTCGCCTGCGGCGCAGTTCTTAGTCAAGAATATGAAGGCAAACAATTACCAATTGCCTATGCGTCAACAGCATTCACGAAAGGTGAAAGCAATAAAGCAACAATTGAAAAAGAATTGGCGGCAATCCATTGGGCAATCACTTATTTCAGACCATACGTTTATGGTAGAAAATTTTTAGTTAAAACAGACCATCGCCCCTTAACATATTTATTTTCAATGAAAAACCCTTCATCAAAATTAACTAGAGTTCGACTGGAATTAGAGGAATATATCTTTGAGGTGGAGTACATAGCTGGAAAAGAAAACTATGTCAATAAAAGCATGTCAAATAATGAGGGTTACGACTAGATCGGAAACTAATAAAAATTCCAATAATAAAAACATCAAAGAAAAACGTCACGAAGAGAACATTAAAATATATGAAGCGCTTAATAAATATGAAGTAAAAAAGCTAGCTCAGCTCGTTTTCGACCCCCCGAAACTGCAGTTCAAAAAGGGAAAGAAAATTTGTAGCAAAATATACATTAATGATTTAATTGTTGAGGCGAAGATTGATTCAGGTCAATCCTTTGCCAGGCTTTCAAATGAAGCCGGCAATTCATCTATTGATGATAATTCAATTGTTGAGGCGAAGATTGATTTAGTTCAATTCTTTGCCAGGCTAATGAAAGAGGCCGACAATTTGAAAATAAATAAAATACAGTTGTCCTTAGGAGACAAATTGTTTAAAAATAATTATACTCGAGTAGATAAATTTAAAGAAGTTGGTACCAAGGTTCTCAAAAACTTAACTATTGCATTAACTCCGGAGGTTGTGCACGTGACAGAAAAGGAAGAATTAAAAATATATTACAAAAATATCACGATGATCCTGTTAATGGTGGCCACCCAGGAATCAATCGAACGACAAACCAAATAAAACAGAAATATTATTGGAAAAATATGAAAAATGACATAAGAAAACACATTAAAAAATGCATAAAATGCAGTAAAAATAAAATAAATACAAATTTAAAGGCACCAATGACTATCACTGAAACGCCAACGAAAGCTTTCGATATAGTACAGATTGACACAATCGGTCCATTACCAAGATCGATAAATGGAAATGAATACGCAGTAATAATTGTATGTGATTTAACAAAGTATCTGATCGCAATTCCGATTGCTAGCAAACACGCGATAGCAGTGGCCAAAGCAATTTTTGAAAATTTTATCTTAATTTATGGTTGTATGAAAACAATCATGACTGATATGGGGACTGAATACAAAAATAATGTCTTCAAAGAATTGTGTAAACTTTTAAAGATTGAACACAAGACTTCTACCCCATATCACCATCAAACTTTGGGCACTGTTGAACGTAGTCACAGAACTTTCAACCAATACATTCGTTCTTATATATCCATTGACAAAGATGATTGGGATGAGTATATCAAATATTTTGCATACTGTTACAATACAACACCATCCACGGTTCATGGTTATTGTCCATTTGAATTGGTTTTTGGGAAAATACCCATTACGTACGAATTTCTTAAAGAAAATACAATTAGCCCAGTTTATAACTATGAGGCATACATATATGTAATACTTCTATATAGATAATACCGAACAGTGAAGCGTGTCAAACATTACAGTACAGATATACCATGAGAGAAGGAGACAAAATCTCAAGGATGCCGTTAAACTTTTGTAAACAAAGGGGCATAAATAAATGCATACTTGAACAAAATGTAAATAAATTCACTTCGTTTTTCTTATCACTCCTTTCACTAATTAACATTAAACCATGCCAAAAATACCCAAGGTAGCGGATATGACATTATTTTACCAAATGAAAAAATTCTCTGTAGCTTATTATTATTTTTTAAACAACAAATACGAACATTTTTATTTATTTATTTTGTGATTTACTATTTTGATTTTATAACTAAAACTATGCACAATTTGTGTAATGGGGATAGTGACCTTTTTTGAGCCCTTTGATATTTTTTTTTAAACGCGCTACTACAATTCACTAACACAAACAAAACTTGCGCATGCGCAGAACTCACATTTGCACTGATTCATATAATAATGTTTGACACGCTTCTTACACACGGCCAGTATACGAAAGGCGCAGGCTTTGTATTTGTCAAGTGCTCTGCTAGTGCAGTGTGCTGTTTTTGGTTTTTAGCGTCTAATCTGTGTTCATTTATTCTCACGTTAAGACTCCGTTTGGTGGTCCCAATATATACCATGTTGCAGTTTTCTTCTGCGTTCCCATTACATGTAATTTCATACACTACATTGTGTTGTTGTCCTTTGTCTATTTTGTCTTTTGTTTGTGTAAATAATGTATTTAAAGTTTTGTTTGGCATATGTACAAATTTGATGTTGTTGTTCCTTGTGATGCTACCTAGCGTTTTGTTATCCGTCAGCCCCGGTATGTATGTGACACCTGTGTATATTTGTTTTTCGTTTTCTTTATTATTTTCCGTGTTGGTTGGCGCGCGATTTATTTTGTTAATTGTTGTTGTTATCCATTCGTTTATTAATCTATTAGGGTAGAATTCTTATACAAAATGTTATAGATTTTTTTGATATTAGATGTGTAGTAGGAGTGTAAATGATGTAGGAGTGTAATGGAGTGTGGTTGCTAAGTGACCTTGCTCAATCCCGACTCTTGCGTCCTCGTTCGTGCACTCTGGGCAACGGGAGCTACCTAGGCTCGCGGCAGAAAGAGAGGGAGCCCCGGTGGGGCCACTCTGACATACTTGGTTTAAGGGCTCACCGAGGTTTTTGCGCAGCGTCTGTTCACCATGAGGTGCGGCTGCAAGCGGGCGTCTGTCTTGAAGCAAGCGGCTCGCTATATAAATGTGTAAATATTTTCCAAAAACCCCGAAACGGGTTGTGCGCTGGGTTTGGGACCCGCCACGTAAAAAATTTAGTCCAATGAAAAATAAATTAAAGCCTCGGATGAGAACCCCCTTTAATGTTGACGACCCGGCAAAACGAATAAGGCATAATGATTTGGATATTAGGGCATGTACCGGGAATGTCCGGACCCTTTCAAGGGACGGTACCGCTGCCCGACTGGTTGATGTCCTCGTTAACGCAAAGGCTGACATCACCGCCCTGCAGGAAATGCGATGGACGGGACAAGGAAAGACGACCATCGGACCTTGTGACGTATACTACAGTGGCCAGACACGCGGCAAAGCGCGTGGTGTAGGATTCGTGGTGGGAAAGAGACTTCGCCGCCAAGTACTAGCGTTCACCCCCGTGGACGAGCGTCTCGCTGCGATCCGCATCAAAGCGAATTTTTTCAACATAACATTTATCTGCGCCTATGCGCCGACTGAGGAGACGGACGACGCAGAGAAGGACTCCTTCTACGATAAACTTGAACAGACTTATGATCGCTGCCCCCAACATGATATCAAAATCGTGCTCGGCGACTTTAATGCGAAGGTGGGCAAGGAAGGAGTCTTTGGTCCAACAGTTGGAAAATTTAGTCTCCATGATATAACATCCCCCAACGGCACTAGGTTGATTGATTTCGCTGCTGCTCGCAATATGGTCATCAGTAGTACCAGGTTCCAGCATAAACGAATACACCAAGCCACATGGCTGTCTCCTGATCAAAGAACAAGAAACCAGATTGATCATGTCATGATCGACGGCAGACATAGCTCCACCGTTCTGGACGTGCGTACCCTTCGTGGTCCCAATATCGACTCGGACCATTATCTTGTTGCAGCCAAGATACGCACACGCCTCTGTGTAGCAAAGAAAGTGCGCACAGTAACGGAAGGAAAGTTTGACGTCGAGAAGCTGCGCACGACACAGACAGCTGACAATTTCTCCACTCGACTCTCACACCTGCTATCGGAGAGCAATCCTCGACCTAACGATGCAACCGAGCAATGGAAGCATATCTCTCACTCATTACGTACCGCCGCTGAGGCCACTATAGGGTTCCAGCGAGCCCGCAAAAACAACTGGTACGATGAGGAATGCAGCACTGCCTCGGACAAAAAGGACGCTGCCTACAGGGAGACGTTGCGAACGGGCGCAACCCGCAGTGTATGGCAACGCTATCGTGAGGCAAAGAAGGAAGAGAGACGCCTTTTCAGAAAAAAGAAACGTGAGGCCGAAAGGCGTGAGTGTGAGGAGCTTGAGATGCTGGCTGACAGGAATGATGCCCGAAAATTCTATGAAAAGATCCGGCGGATGACGGAAGGTTTTAAGACCGGGGCAAGTTCCTGTAAGGACAATAATGGCGACCTGGTAACCGACGTACAGAGTGTACTTAAATTATGGAGGGAGCACTTCTCCTCACTGCTAAATTGCGAGGGAGACGTCGAACCCGATACCCCAATCCCTGACGATGGAAAAGTCGTCCCACCACCTGACTATGATGAAGTGAGGATAGCTATATCCCGGCTGAAAAACAACAAAGCGCCTGGAAAAGACGGACTGCCCGCCGAGCTGTTCAAACACGGAGGCGAAGAGCTGGTAAAAAGCATGCATCAGCTCTTATGCAGAATATGGTCAGACGAGTGCATGCCTCCAGATTGGAATTTAAGTGTGCTCTGCCCAATCCACAAGAAAGGCGATCCCGCTAACCGCACCAACTACCGCGGAATCAGCCTTCTTAATATCGCGTATAAGGTTCTTTCTAGCGTATTGTGTGAAAGACTGAAGCCCATCGTAGACAAGCTGATTGGACCTTATCAGTGTGGCTTTAGACCTGGTAAGTCTACCATCGACCAGATTTTCACGATACGCCAAATCCTGGAGAAGACCCATGATAAAAGAATCGCACACCATCTCTTTGTCGATTTCAAAGCCGCTTTTGACAGCGCAAAAAGGAGTTGCCTGTATGCCGCCATGTCTGAATTTGACTTCCCTGCAAAGCTTATACGGCTTTGCCAAATGACGTTGAGCAATACTAACAGCTCCGTCAGAGTCGGGAAGGACCTCTCTGAGCCATTTGAAACCAAACGAGGCTTCAGACAGGGCGACTCCCTTTCGTGCGATTTCTTCAACCTGATGCTGGAGAAGATAATTCGAGCAGCAGAGCTAAACCGCAATGGTACAATCTTTTACAAGAGCGTGCAATTGCTGGCGTATGCCGATGATATTGATATCATTGGCCTTAACAACCGCGCCGTAAGCGCTGCCTTCTCTGGACTGGATAAAGAAGCGAAAAAAGTGGGTCTTGCGGTCAACGAGGACAAGACGAAGTATTTGCTGTCATCAAAGAAAGAATCGGCGCACCTGCGCCTTGGCAGCCACGTCACTGTTGATAGTTACAAATTTGAAACTGTGAGGGACTTCGTCTATTTGGGAACCAGCATTAACACCGAAAATAATATCAGTCTAGAAATCCAACGGAGAATCACTCTTGCGAACAAGTGCTACTTTGGACTGAGTAGGCAATTGAGAAGTAAAGTCCTCTCTCGAAGAACAAAGATCGCGCTCTATAAGTCTCTCATCATACCTGTCCTGATGTATGGCTCAGACTCATGGACAATGTCAAGAGAAGATGAGATGGCCCTTGGAGTATTTGAGAGAAAAGTTCTCCGGAAGATTTATGGTCCTTCCCGTGATGCCGACGGCGAGTATCGAAGGAGATTTAACGATGAGCTGTACGAGCTTTACGCAGATCTGACCATAGTCCAGCGAATTAAAGCCCAAAGGCTCCGCTGGCTGGGTCACGTCATGCGAATGGACAAAGAAGCTCCAGCCCAGAAGGTTTTCCAATCGTCACCCGAATTCGAGAGGAAGGGGGAGGCCTCGACTGAGATGGAAACAACAGGTGGAGGATGACTTGAACTCCCTTGGGGTTTCCAATTGGCGTCAGTTATCGCTAAAAAGGAATGACTGGCGTGCTTTGATAGGCGACGGCCAAAATCGCTTAGGCGGTTAAGCGCCAATAAATGATGAGATGTTACGAAATCCTGTTCACTTAGGTCGAAAATTTTCTTTATAAAGTTATGTTAATAACAGTTGCAACATATGTACACCGCTGTTATAGGGGTACAACTTAATATATGCATGTACATATCCATGTATGTTCTCGCCTAGAGCAAACCACTGTTTCTCACGTTCGCATACATAAGCTATACAGAGTTTGCCGCTGTAAACTCTGTGTTTACCAAATTAAATCGCATGTAATTTTCATTTCAATTCCCAGAGAGCTATTAAACCTCGAACATTTTACCCAAACGCTATCAAACCAAGATCAAAGAGTTCACATTGACATTACATTAGAATATATGTTAGTAAGAATGTATACTCTTTGCCAGAACGTTCAAATCGAGCTCTTTCTTTTTATTTTTGAGTCATAAGGGCCCTTTACACGATCACACTGTGTGACAAACATGTGCGGCGTGAAGAGAGGTGTGAGCGTGTAAACATGAGAAATTCGTGTGTGTCACACATGTGTGATGGTTTTCTAAAATTTTTGATTTTTTTGATGTTGGACACACATGTGTGATAGTGTAAACGCTTGCAATCAAGCACGCAGTGTATTTTTTCAGTCGATAAGCAAAAATTGGAGGGTAATGGCATCGCGTTTTTCTCTGTCTTTTTTTCTTTTTTTTTTGTTCTATTTCGTCTTCTTCTAAAATGTCAAATACAAGTGCTGCAACCAATGCGCGTGCCATGTTGCTTCGTTCACAAATAACAGAGAAATGAAGTATGACAACATGTGTGACCGTTTAAACGAAAGCAATTTTTTTTTTCTTTTTTTTTTCATCACACATGTTTGTCACACAGTGTGATCGTGTAAAGGGCCCTATACTAAAGAGTTTGCTTGAAGCTCTTGATCAAACTTCACTCAATCTCTACTAACTACTACTCTAACATGACGTACTCTCTGAGCAATTGAAAGTCAAAAAAGAGAAAACCCAGTTTTATAAAGGTTGACTTACGTTTTTTTTTTGGGTAGCTACAGCTCACGATGAAAGCACTTCCATGTATGTGTTGATCTGCTGCTAAAAAATCATGTGATCATGTATGTACGTACGTGTGATGCGTGGTAAGCAGGATTAGGGTGTTTGCACATTTTCCGAAACTAAATTTTTTTTTCTTTGCCACATACCTTTATGCAATTTTTAATTAAAATTTTTATTTATCTTTATATTTTTATATTTTTTTTATTTATGTGTTCCCAATGAAACAACAATACATACCTTCATAAACCACTTTTTTTTGCATTTCTTTTTTCTTACAGCCTTTGTTTCTTTTTATAGCAATTCAAAATTTTAGCTTAAACTACAGTTTTGATGTAGATAGGTAATGTTTTCACCACACGGAGGGAAATCTATGGATCGAACATCCATAATTATTGATATCACATTAAATAAAAATTGATAATTCTGTCCCATCAATGAATATGGATTTTTCATCAATGCTTTTTTGATAAATCACTATTGAAATGGTATCCATATAAACTATTGATAAATTCTAAATAGTTTAAAAAAACAAAATTTTATATAATTTGACATCTGGTTTCAGTGAGACTCGAACCATGCTCCTCTGGCACGTTAGCCCAGTATTCTACCATTCGGCTAAGGCATATTATACAATTTTTATAAAAATGTTCAATCATAAGAAATTCAAAAAATTTTGAATTTAAAAAAACCGCTCCAACAAGTTGTAATATTGTTAGAAAATCCATAGTAAAAATTGATGAACTATTATGATTATGCGTCCCAAAAAAATTTACATTTCGTCCATATATATTAATACGCTGTCTCTACCATTATTACTATGTAGTAAATATGGATATGGATATCATCATCATCATTTATTGGCGCTTAACCGCCTAAGCGATTTTGGCCGTCGCCTATCAAAGCACGCCAGTCATTCCTTTTTAGGAGGACTTTACTTCTCAATTGCTCAATGGATATGGATATACCGACAATAGAAATTCATATCACGACCATAGATATTGACACGCCGGTCAAATATATTAGTATTCTATCCATAAATATAAAAAATAGTAAATCATATCGAAATGGTTGACATGTCATTTTACTTTTTATTGGGAGCAAATAATATTTGATAACACGCTCATTCTGAATGAATATTGCATCAAACTCGGCGCTATCAATAGTGATATTGTCACAACATTCAATGCATTTCTCTCAGTGCATATAAACACAAAATTTTTTTTTTTTTTTACTTTTTTCTTTCGCATATATAACAAAATCTTTTATTATTTATTTTTTTTTTTATTTTTTGCGCCACTTTATTTTTTTTTTTTTATACCTCTTCTTTCTTCGCCCTCTTCACAACGGAATAGCTATAGTCCACTTCACCCACTTTTTATACTTTACTAACATTTTATTTATGGATTTGGGGCGTTTTTTATTTTTTTTTTTTATTTTTTTGTTCTTTGCTATATCGCTAGGGACCTTTTATTTATTTCTGTCACCAACTAATTGATTTTTTCCTTTTATATATATATTTTTTTTTATTATTTTTCGCCCGCGTGGTTTTGATGACTGCTCATTATTTCCATCTCCTTATTTGCTGCTTTTTGACGAAAATTTTGCCAATATGTGGTGGGGTATGGAAATTTGTAAATTGCGGTGGGAGAATGATACTGTACCCGATCGGTATCTCTCCCACCAACCGTATGTTGATAAAAAATGATGTGTGCAATCAATTATAGTCCAAATGCTAGAATTAATAAAGACGTCCGGCTCGGGTGAGAATGAAATCCAAAAGAAGGATTGTCATTTACCGGAACAAAAGCCAAACCTCTGTTCGTTAAGTTTTCTAGTATCTTAAGTATCATATGATTTCCGTCATATGGAAATCCGAATTTCTTTTTGGAATTTAACGAAACGCTAATTCTATTACAATCTATGGCAAGACTTTATTGCTTTGAATTGATGTGATATGGTCATAAATAAGCTGCGAGGTGGATTGTTTTTTAAAAAGAAATAGTCATCCTCAAATCGCACATTACAAACTGGACAATTCAACCTTTTTTAAAGCGGTGAATTAGACTGAAAAGGAGCAATCAAACTCTTATATCTTTTGAGTGGAATGTTCCTACGAGCTTTCCTTGCAAATCCTCCAGAACATAGTAGGAGTTTCCTAGTTTTTCCCTAACTCTGGCTTTTACAAAAATCGTACTCAATATAGCATTAAAATTTTTCTCGAAGTTACTCTGCGCAAAATTTCGCCGGAATACCTCCTGGCCAACCTTAATGCTACTGCTTTAGCTCGAAGATTGTATTGTCTTTCATTACAGTGATATGCATTCGTCAAATTTTTCTTTATCTTGGCACGTCCAAGGGCGAAAACATCGTCTCTGGCTAATCGCCATCCTTTAAATAAGCTCTAATGGCGGCTATTAACGAGCGGTTTACGCGTTCTGAAGCATTATCTTGCGGTGAATATAGTGCAGTAAACACATGTTTTACTCCATGTTCTGTAAGGAATGCTTCGAAATCGCTGGATTTGAACTGCGAGCCGTTGTCGCTAACAAGAGTTTCAGGTACTCCATAAGTGTGAAAAATATTTTTGAGTAAAAATTCGATGATAACAGAAGACGTACATTTTTTTAGTGGACACAGCCACTGGAATTTGGACAGATGATCGAGCACGATCAATAGTCCAATGTGACCTGCTTTGCTTCTTGGATAAGGTCCTAACAAATCAACATAAATTCTTTGGAAGGGTCGATCTGTGACAACTTGATTTCCCATAGGTGGTCGCAAGATAACGTTAGGGGCTTTCGTAGCTTTACATACCTCGCAATTTCCTATGTATGTTTTGACATCCTTAACTAGTCCTGGCCAATAAAATTTTCGGCGTATCAACTCTAATGTTTTATGTATCCCACCGTGAGAAGAAACCGGGGTGTCGTGTGCAAAGCTTCCACGAGCATTCTTCCATGACAAGTGTACCTGAGTGCTCTGTACGTATGTTAATGAAATTGTCGACTATCTTAACGTCTGGCAATTTTTCTTGGTTTTCAGAAATCCAGAAAAGTGTTCAGAATCCAAATCGATTTCTGATTCTATCTCTAATGCATACAGTTCTTCGCAATGCATCCTAGGTAGCGCATCTGGAACTATATTGTCCTTATCTTTCCTATGGCTTACTGAAAATGCATAGCTTTGTAGCTTAAGCGCCCATCTCGCTAAACGCCCACTCAATTTCGGCTGTCTCATAAGCCAAACTAAGCTCGAATGGTCTGTGATGATTTCAAATTCCTGCATTTCTATATAGCATCTAAAGCGTTCTATTGCCTCTATAGCGGCTAAGCACTCACGCTCCGTGACGCTATAGTTCCTTTGTGCAGAGTTTAATTTCCTTGACAAAGCTATCGGACGTTCATTTCCTTCACTATCTAGCTGCACTAACACGGCGCCTATTCCGTAATCGCTAGCGTCGCAATCCACAAAAAACTTTTTGGAAAAATCGGGATTCTGCAGAACTGGAGCAGATATCAAAAGTTCTTTAATTTTCTCAAACGCTGATTGAGCCGCTTCGGTCCAAGCAAATTTACGTTTGGTCGACAAAACCTCTGTTATAGGATAAGTTACGTCCGAGAAGTTCTCGATAAAGCGTCTGTACCAACCTGTTAAACCTAGAAAGCCCCTAACTTGCTTTAGGTTTTTAGGCGTTGGCCAGTTTTTAATCGACTGAATTTTTCCTGGGTCTGTAGCGATACCGCCGTGACCGATAACATATCCTAAGTATTTTACTTTCGTTACGCAAAATTGGCTTTTATTGATATTAATGGTTAAGTTCGCTTTTCTAAATTGCTCAGCTATTCTGACAAGGATCGACAAATGGGATTCGAATGTATCTGAGACGATACAAAGATCATCTAAATAGCCAAACACGCAAGTTCGTAAGTCAGCTGGAATAATTTCGTCCATTAAACGGGACATAGTTTGTGCAGCATTGCATAAGCCGAACGGCATCACCACAAATTGATATAGAGGACGTCCAGGCACAGTAAATGCTGTAATTTCCTTGGCTTTTTCTTCCAAAGGAATTTGCCAAAAGGCATCCTTCAAATCAATCTTGGTCATGATATTCGCCTCTGGCAGTCTGGCAAATATACCTTCAATTGACGGAAGTGGATACGCATCCTTCTTAGTACCTCCGTTAATTTCCTTGCATCTATACACAGTCGAATCTTATTTGGTTTTATAACCAAGTGCATTGGCGAGCTCCAGGGACTTTGAGATTTTTAAATCACTCCTAAGCTCAACATTCTGTCCACCTCTTGGTACATTAATTTCTCTACTGCCGGTGAAACTGGATAAAAGCGTTGCTTTATGGGCTTTGCCGCTCCTACATCGATCTCGTGTCGCAAGAGTTTTGTCCTTCCGAGTCCTTGTTTTTCGAAATCGGGAAAAAGTAATTTAACTGCATCTAACTGCTGACGTTGACCCTCGGTCAGCGGATAGGAAATAGCTTCATCGATTTGGTTTTTGTCATGGTTATCAATATCTAAACTTCTTTGGCTCTTGTTTTCTGAAGAAATACTGCTAATAATGCCTGGAGCCAACTCAAACAACTTCCAGAAATCAATTCCTAATATGAGGTTTTGACTTATCGAAGGAATTATATAATTCTATATTAATCTCAAGATATCCAGTTACTGTTTGAGATTTCCCGTCTGCAGTCTTAACACTCGACTTGAGCTTCCGAAATTCGGGTAAGTTTGAAAAACTTTCCTTTGCTAAACTCGAACCTACACAACTTATATTTGCACCTGTGTCTAGCAATCCGAATATATCGCGGTTAAGGAGTTTTACTTTCGCATAATATCTTGCATCTTCTGCATTTAAAACGGACGATACTAGCATCTTTTTTCTATCTTTAATTGCTTTCCAAAAACGTCTAAGTCGCAAAGTCGATCTTTTGGTCTTTACCAAAGATTTCTCAGATTCGGAAAGATCATGGAAAATTCTGTTTCTTGCTCTAATATAATCACGCATGCGCTCATGAAAAGGTTTACGTGGATAAATGATTTTGTCAACTTCCTGAAAATCATCTTCTCTTTTTAGAATTTTAAAGTTTTCTATGCCTAAAGTTTGGTCAAAATTTGAAATATTTTCGGAATTTGTTTGTATATCCGCATGGTTTATTCCTAATTTTTTGGATTGCTGAGCATTCGTTTGTGATCGAACGCTCGTTTCGTGGAGTTTTTTGGCTTAGATATACATGTCTCACATTGAGGTTTTTATATGTTTTTCGCGCCGCATCCGCAGCAAAAAATTTTGCGTTCCTTAGTACACATGTCCCATGGATGACCTTCTTCGTCGCAATTCCAGCAGATTAATTGCCGTATATGACCCGATGGTAACTCAACTGCTGATACTTGCTCTTCATCCAGTTCCGCTGTATCTTCAATGGCTTCGCCTGAATCCATTGCTGCAACATTGCGTCTTGGTACGTAGGCTGGTGGGGTAGCACGGACTAAAGGAGTACGTCGAAAAGTGGATTCGTTCAAAAGATTTTCTCTCATCTGAACTAACTTTCGGAGATGCGCTACTGATAGCACAGGAACATATAAAAGTTCATGTCGGATATCGGTTCGCAAATTCCTAGTCAGCAATTCCACTAATTCATGCTCTTCCATTCGTACAGGAAGTCGATCTATCATGGACATTATTGAATCATAAAAAGCTACAAAAGATTCATTTGGATTTTGCTTTCTGCTTCTTATTTCCTCGCGCAAGTCACACGTCGAACGGTAATCTTTGAATTCATACCGCAACGCAGTACAGAAAGAATTCCAATCAATGGCAGGCACCTGTTTGTGATACCGCCAATACCACGTCTTGGCTTTTCCCGCAAGTAGGACGTGTAAATTTTTACACACCGCATTAAAATTATTATTTAAACTTTCCGCAGTCAGCGCATGAACACGGTATATAAATTCGTTGCAAGTTAAACCATCAGAAGAACCGTCAAACTTTACATGCCAGTTTTGTATTATGGTAGTGATTTTTTCCTGGCGAATGGATGAGAGGTTTTCAGGCTGAAAACTTCGTTGACCCTGTGGTATTTGACTACTTCCTGGATAACTTGCATTCGACTGAATTGAATGAATATTTAAGCTAGCTCTCAATCGCTCAACAGCAGCGTCAACGATTTGAGAGATGTGGTTACTATAAATTAAGTTTGGATTTGCGTTTGGTCTTGGATTATCGTTTATTTGCAAACGATTATTTCGATTTTCCGAATTACGTGCACTATCATTAGTGTTTATTAAAGGTAAGGAGCGATTTGGTCATTACTCGTAGTATTACCTTCGTTATAGAGTCGGCGCCTAGAATTGTATCGCGTATTGTATCGGGGTACCGCACCTCCTCGTACTTGTGAAGATATAGTAGGATTGGAAAATGTCACATCATTCCCTTTCCCGATCGAAATCTTTTGCAATTCGCGCAAATTACAGGCCCTTCTACAATATGGACATTCTTGTGAAGTGGATAACCAACTTCCGATACACTCTGTGTGATATAAATGGTTACACAATGTTTTACGCATATCCTGATCAGATTTTAAGTCTTGTTGACATATGGTACAAATATTACCTTCGGCCTCCGAGCCTTCGGGTATATTCAAAAGTTTTTCGTTGCTATGAACTACTGCCAGATTTAAACAGGAAATTTAATAAGATTTAATAAAATTTTACTCTTAAGCCCGAGTTACATAAAACTTTGTGAAACTTTGACAGGTGCGCGCCTCGGCTTTGAGCATTTGCCAAAATCTCGTTTCGCTTTACGTTCCACAAACTTTGTATGAAAGTGGAACCTGAAAAGTTTTATGTAATTGGGGCTTTACTGTGGTAACTGCGTGATGGGTAAGTGAACATCAACCGAGGAGAAATTCTAGCTAACATTTACTTGGGCTATTACTGAAAGTATGATGCAGTGGCTCATTGTTTTAAGTACGAGTTGATTTCGGACTAAATAATGATCTAAAGTCGATAACTTAGTATTTCCATTGAAATCACTTCTACTCCATACAATGTTCCATTAGTAGTTTTTCGGAATTTGTATTCTGAAAACAGATTAGGAAAAAGGAGTCATGAAGAGCCAGGCGGTCGATTCTACCGGGTCTTGAATACGCCCTATAGTCGAAAATCCAGGGAGGATTCAAAACTTATTTCCCTCACTTGTAAAAAAAATTTACTTGATTTATTTGAACTAGGAGTAAACATGAGTATGTATTGAAGGCAAAATCTAAATAGAGTTAATGATGATACATGAGTGCACTGTGGAGCAAAATGTATGTTACAGATGTTAAAAATGCAAATTCGTATAAAAGTTATATTTTCTTTTGGCTTTGGCTAACTTTTCTTGGCTAACCTTTCTTTGCTAACAATTCTTGGCTAACATTTCTTTGCCAACAATTCTTGGCTACCATTTCTTTGCCAACAATTCTTGGCTAACATTTCTTTGCCAACAATTATTGGCTAACATTTCTTTGCCCCACGTTGGGCGCCATTTTGTAATGTTACTTTTATGATTTCTCCGTATATTTTAAACGTCATCTTGCAATGACTTAACTTTCGAATATTCTAGATCATATGGTAAGGTCTTTCGTCTGTTCATACTGTGAGGCTTAGGTCCACCGGGACCCGTCTATTGGACTAGCAAACAGTGGTTGGGGGGGTTCGCGACCTGTCCTCACAGTATAGACCCCATTAAGTTTTATTCCAGAGTCCCTGTTTATTTATTACAAAAACATTTATTAATGGTGCACTAATTTCTCATTAAACGAATTACAAAAAGGAAGAAAACGCTGTTGAAAACAAAGGTGAACAAATTTATGGCCAAAACTTCTCCGTCTCCTCATTCTGAGCTGCCCAGATGACAAGGCGCTCGAGCTTCTGCACCCTCCCTACCTTGACTTCCAAATTAGCACATGAGGTTATTATGGATGTCCCTAATATGAGGATCACTTACCCTTTCACATGGTTACCACCACGATTAAATTTACACCATCATATCGAATTATTTCATTCATTATTATTTCATAATTTTTTGCAAGGCTTATTTTCTCATCAATACCTAACTTTTTAGGGGGTAAGACCATGTCGACATTTTTTTTGAATAACCCCAATGTACGTATATATTAGACTGGGCCAAAAAAAAATTTCGTTTTTTTTTCAAAATTATATTGATTTTCTTTTTACACAGTAAAAAATGAAAGACTACTTTTTTTAAATTTAATACCAAATAGTATTATTTTAAGACCCTGAAAAAGATTGGAAATTAAATTTGGACTAATGGTTTTAAAATAATACCAAAATAATACTAAATCGCTCTCTCTCTCTCAATTTTGGCAATTAAATTAGTCCAAATGGTCTTAAAATAATACCAAAATAATACTCTTTCTCTCAATTAAACGGAAAATGGTATTAATTTAATACTTTTTGGCGTTGTTATATATAAACACCAAATTGGTATTAAATTTAGACTTTTCTTTTTACTGTGTAGGAAAGGTGAAAAAGAATTAGTGAAATTTTTTTCAGATTTTTAAATTAAAGTCTAGATGTGTATCATTGCTAGTTTAGATACAGACTTAACCTCCAATTTGGTATAAAAACGACAAATCTGTGGTCATAAGCCATAACAGCCTAAGTCGACTTAAGAAATTAGACCAGTTGAAATTTTTGCTGGTGATTTTGAATAGCAACATCGAGACATTTTTCAAGACTTTCATTGGTCTTTTTTTACTTTCTTTACAAACAATTAAATCCAATACGTTTGCCTTAGTTATAAAACAGTTTTGTTACAAAAATTCGCCAGCAAAAATTTCAACTGGTCTAATTTCTTAAGTCGGCTTATGCTGTTATTGCTTATGACCACAGATATGCATGTGTGCATACCTATTGATGTGTATATGCAAGGATACACTTAAGGGCATGTATACATAAAATTTATAGAAATTTTTGTAATAAATTAAAATAACGATAACAATGCAATTTCTTGTCGGATTGGTAGCAGCTCAAAATATACTTAAGTACTTATCGCATTTCAAGGTAATGTGAGTCGCATTTGAAAAATTGTTTAGAAAGGTTTTTAAGTATTATTCAATCACTTAACTAAAAAACTGCCTTCTACCTATTTTGGTAAAATTGTGTAAATTTTCAAGAATAACTTCTTAGCATGTAAGGTATTAAGTTATTAAGCAAAAAAATCTTTAAGCCTATTATCTCGCACTTACTGCAGAAATAAAACAATCTGTTCAAAAGAATTCTTTCCATTTTCTTTTCTCTTATCACCTTGTTGATTGCACTTTCCAATCGCCGTAGGTTCTGTCGGATTACGTATAGCACTTTGAAACACACACACTCACTCATGCACAAATATACAGTCAGTTCGAGTATGACCTCGAGCACATTAGGTTTCAACTATCACGACCAAGGATTGCAGAAAACTTATCAAGCGAAAGTGCAATACAAAAATAAAATTGATCTCAGCACATTCTATTTCCAAGTTTTTAAAAACCAATACGATGCCGATGGATTTCATTGCAGTTATACAACTACCATTCATGTTTTCTTTGTTTGTTTATTTTTGTTGTTGTTAATATTTTTCTTCTTTCATTGATTATTTTTTATGTTTATCAAAAGTTATCAGATACCCTTTTACATTGCTATTAACACAACATATACATAACCATGTGCAGGGGCGTATACCAGAAGGGATAGAAGATACATTTTTTTTGTCATAAATTCCATTTTGACTGGAAAATGGAAATGACTTAGCTAAAGTTTAACTTTGTTGCTTGAACAGTAACAACACATTTATTGAAGCAGCAATGTATTTAAAAAAAGGCGTGAGTACCAAGTACTCGAGATGTTTGATGTGTGAACATGTCAATTCGCACATAAGTTTAATTAAATTATAGGGTATTTCCTTCGTAGCAATTGCGAAAAGAATGCTAGCTTATTCACCTTCCTTTAATTTCCTCTCCTTTCCTTTTCTTTACTTTTCTTTTCTTTTCTTTTATTTTCTTTTCTTTTCTTTTCTTTTCTTTTCTTTTCTTTTCTTTTCTTTTCTTTTCTTTTCTTTTCTTTTCTTTTCTTTTCTTTTCTTTTCTTTTCTTTTCTTTTCTTTTCTTTTCTTTTCTTTTCTTTTCTTTTCTTTTCTTTTCTTTTCTTTTCTTTTCTTTTCTTTTCTTTTCTTTTCTTTTCTTTTCTTTTCTTTTCTTTTCTTTTCTTTTCTTTTCTTTTCTTTTCTTTTCTTTTCTTTTCTTTTCTTTCCTCAACTTTCCCTTTTATCATTTTTCCCTTCTTTCTCTTTTATCCCTTTCTCCCCTGTTTATTTTATCCATTTTCTCTCCTTTCCTTTTTTACTTAATTTAATTTCCTTAAATTCCAACAACCACGAGCTTTGTGCCTCATGCATAGGTGAAATACATGTATGTAGGTTAAACTGTTCCTTATATTAACTTTTTTTGCAAATGTTGGGGTCGCCGGGCGGAATATGATAGATTTTGCTCTAAAAATAAGCTGTGCAAAATTTCACTCTAATGGGATAACTTTTAGAACTTGCACGTTGCATTTGAAAATTTTAAAAGCTATATCGCTGGCTTCGTGAGCAAATGTCTTAAAACCATTTTTTTTTTAAATGAGACTTTAATGCAAAACGATGTTATTATAACTGCACTACGAGCCAAAGGACTACAGACCCATCAGCCTCTCGTCCTTTGCACTCAAAACCTTCGAGAGGATAATCAGTGACTACCTCTCCACTACTATTGATAGTAACCTTATCTCCAGCTACCTGCATGCTTACACCAAGGGTAAATCAACAGAAACTGCGCTTCACAACATAGTCTCTACCATTGAAAAATCGTTGGATGAAAAGGATTACTGTCTCGTGGTCTTCCTTGACATTGAAGGGGCTTTTAAAAATATAAGTTCGGAGGCTATTAACACCGCTCTTACTAATCTGGGCATAAGCAGATCTCTAACTGGACTTATCGATCAACTACTACGGGGGAGGAAAATATCTTCATCACTTGGCGTTGTTGACTTATCACGCTATGTCACAAGGGGAACGCCTCAGGGTGGTGTTTTCTCCTCGCTTCTATGGAACCTCATTGTCAACTCGTTGCTACAAGACACAGGGGGGGGGGGGGGGGGGAGGATGGTTCGGGGGGGGGGGAAGATAGTGCCATATGCAGACGATTTAGCCATTGCATACAGGGGCAAATTCCCACAAACTCTGTGTGACTTGATACAAGTAGCACTGCGTGAAGTTTCGTCATGGTTCTCTCGTTGCGGACTTAGTATCAACCCGAGGAAAGTTCTGTACACCAACCGCTTGACCTACCAGAACTTAATGGCGTGAGCCTGAACTTGGGTGATAAAACCTGGAAGGAGAATATTCTTCAGCGCCAGAGGAAGGCGTGTGCTGCACTTTACACATGCAAAACAGCCATTGGCAAAAAGTGGGGTCTCAGCCTCAAAATATGCAGATGGCTCTACACTGCAATTATCCGACCCATCATGCTATATTGAGTCGTGGCGCTGAGCAAAGCCACAAACCTAAATCTGTTAGGTAAAGTCCATAGATCCTCCATGATCTGTATAAGCGGCGCGCTAAGAACAACGCCCAACGAAGCTCTTCGGGCCATTCTAGGCATTCTGCCACTCGATCTGGAAGCGTATCAGGCAGCAGCGGCAGCGGCTCTACGCCTAAGGGAAACGTCTGGCTGGGGCGCAAGCACAACTGGACACTCCAGTATTCTAGGATCTTACAGTTTTCTCCCTCTGAGCACAGATTGATGTGCGGCCACAACAGTCGGAGACAACTGTTTCAATACGAACATTCCCAGCAGGCAAGAGTGGGAGAGGATAGATCGCTGTCCCGCTACTAATGGCTGCATTTCTGTTTGGAGGAGGGGTTTATTCAAGGGATCTGGAGCAGGTTCTTTGGGATAAAGACCGCTTAGGTATGCTGTTTGCCACATGCAAGCTAATGCTGAAGGAGTACACACTCCGTCAAGCCAACGAAAGGTAGCAACAATCCCCAGGGTGCCGGACTTCCAAACAAACCTGGCCAAAATGGGATCATAAAAGATCTAGAGGCATTCACGCCCTAAGAAGGAGAGAAATCTCCATATTAATATGTGTTCTAACTGGGCACTGCCTTATTGGTACGCACGAAGAAAATCTTGGTGTGCCCTACCGACGATGCTGTAGGAGCTGCAAAGATGATGAGGAAGAGGAAACGGCGAAGCACCTCATCTGAAACTGCCCGGCTTTAAGTGGCGCGATAACGCGCTTTTTGGGAGTTCCCTTGCGGGATAGCCTAAGCCAGATCGCGGAACTGGACATAAAGGACTTTATGGCCTTCATAAAGTCATATAAGTGGTTCGAGGAGGAGTAACGGTGTCGGTTTAGGAGTGTCAGTCCCGGGATTCTGCTATGTGGAGAATCCCAACAACTCAGGGATTTTCCATATGGCCGGGTCGCGGGACTGACTTTCCTAGTGTTGGTGGTATCACAACGGGCCTTTCAAAACTGGCCTAAATGTGCCTCTGCGGCAGCCACTTGAACCTAACCTAACCTAACAAAGCCCCTCGTGAAGGGTGGACACCTTGCCGCGGTACGAGGGCTTAAGTCGATAGCAACAGGGCTACGTTGCCCTTGTGATCATAGCGCCACCGGTACTACATCACGAGAGAAGCCAAGCCTCTCTGGCGCGACGACTAAGATCTTCCCCCTCCCAATCCAGGGTGTTATGCGACCACGTGCCCATTGGACGTTTGCAGCCGGGAGGCAAATCGTGGCTGTAATCGAACGGATCCTCTCTGATACCGGGCCGCCTCGGAGAGTAACTATGGCCTTACCGCGGTATGGGGCTCTGCCGCGGCGGACGACACATTCCCCCTACTCTTCCCTTGACCCTAAACTGGCCTTGCCCGGCGAGGGGTCGTACGAAGAAGATGATAAATAATAACAAAAACCCTAAAACTAAAGATACAACTATGTATACTGTACAGCAGAGGAGGAAAATGCTGGAGCAAGCGAGAACGCAACTCCATTTCCTTATCAGCCGAGAGATCGACAGCGATGGCAACTACGGGTCGATTAGCTCTGGATAACAAGGGGGCAATCCCCAAAGTAAATACCGGTACAAACAAAGTGAAGCCAACTACGGCTGATGGTAAAGTCCTAGTAAGTGCCGGTACCGAAACTAAGTCTTTAACGTCTGTGGCAGTGGTCTCACGACCTGCACGGCTAAAAAAATGAACCTAAATTTTAAACCCGTAGAAAGATTAATCAATTTCTCAAACTTTTTTGTACAATATTTCAAACCGTCCAAATACCTACAAAGATTTTCAATTTCTTTTGATTTCGATTTAAAATCTAAATGAAAAAGCAGGCTAAATTTTTTGTTTTTGGTTTGTTTGAATGTAATTGAATTTTGCCCACAAAAATTTCATATGCGTCATAGCTCAGCGGTAGAGCAGTCGGCTTTGACTCCTGAGCGTTTTCGTTCGAGTTCTGTCAGCTGCCACATTTTTTTTAGTTTTATTTTATTCTTAAAACTTTTCGAACTAAAATTTAAACTTTTGGGTTTGAAAATTCAAATTTATTTTTGAAAGCTTATTCAAGATTGAATTTTGCCAACAACATTTATGTGTGCGATGTAGCTCAGTGGTAGAGCAGACGGGCATGATGCGGGGAGTTTTGGTTCGAATTCCCGCCAACGGACAAAAACTTTATTTTATTGGACTGCTTTTTCATTTAGATTTTAAATCGAAACCAAAAGAAATTGAAAATCTTTGTAGGTATTTGGACGGTTTGAAATATTGTACAAAAAGGTTTGAAAAATTGATTAAACTTTATACGGGTTTAAAATTTAGGTTAATTTTTTTAGCCGTGTAAGGATAGGATCCTCATAGGCGTCATTGACCGAGGTAACGAAAACTGGGCCTTCCCTAGGGACCAGTGGCGGTACGTCCGGAACTCTATCGGTAATGCCCTTCTCGACTTTATGGATGAGTCTCCGGGTGCCACGCCGATGGGTTCTGATGCGGGATGGCACCAGGGCCGAATCAAGGTATTCGCTTGCGAGGATGCAAAAACTGTTGCACTGTACAAGGCAGCAGCTGCAAGACTGGGTGAGATCTACCAAGGGGTAAGAATCGAGGTTGTCGACTGGAAGGACATCCCGGATCGGCCAAGGGCAAGAGCGTGGATTCCTTCTATCCCTGCTGAACCTGAGAGAATTCTCAGGATGCTGAGGATCATGAACCCGTCTCTCCCGACGCAGGACTGGGGTGTCATGCGAGGATGCGGTAGGGCCTGACAGGCAAGTGGTCTTCACCTTGACTAAGGAAGCAGTCGAGCCCCTTAAACGGTGCAATGGACGAGTGCACTACGGCATGGGTCAGATCGTGATCCACGTATACCGCGGCGATGCACAGCGCGCTGCTATTTCGGCTGCACCGGAGGGCTCGGACATCGCAGTGCCGGTAGAGGAGTCGGAGACGTCCGACTCGGAAAGTATGGTATCTGCCACGTCAAATGGCGAAGGAGCAGTGAACAGCTCGGAGATGGGAGACAGCCTGCTGGACGGGGAGGACCTCAACGTCACTATGATAGCAGCTAGTCCTGAGCGCAACAATGTCAATACTGCCACAGTTAGTAGGATCTCGGCTACGCCAAATCGTGGTCTGAACAAATCGTCGTTGAAAGATAAGCCTCCAGACGAGGTGGAACTCGACGATACGGCGGTGGCAGGGAAGTCTGAGCGCTCTCATGTTGGTGGTGATTCAGATAAACCTGCACAAATCTAAAGCAGCCTCGGCTGCTTTAATCAGTCATCTCTCTAAAGGCGACATAGATGTGGTCCTCATCCAAGAACCCTGGGTCAACAGCTCAAGGATTTGCGGTTTGGGGATTAAGGATTTTAAGCTAATCCAAGCCAGGGGGGCAGGGTTAGAGCCTGTATTCTGGTTAAGTCTGAGCTGAATGCTTTCCTCTTGCCCTGGGGTCGAAAATGTCGACGATACAGCGAGACTTAGACGAGTGCTCTCAAAAACTCAAACAGCCACAAGCTATTTGCGCAAACCTGACGGATCCTGGACCATCACGGAGAGGGAAACCCTAGAGCTGCTCTTGAATACGCACTTCCCAGGGAACTTGCATGAGGAACCCCTAGCACCTACAACAAACCTGGCTGTACACATACCCATCACGGAGGAAAAGGTTAGGTGGGCGGTTAAAAGCTTCGAATCGTTCAAGGCTGCCGGGCCAGACGGGATTATTCCCGCACAACTCATAAACACGCTGGAGACATCAGCCAAATGGCTGGTATTTCTCTATACAGCCTGCCTGGCTCTTAGCTACATTCCGTGCTCCTGGAGAAGTGCCACGGTAGTGTTTATTCCTAAGGCGGGGAAGGCGGATCATTACGAGCCCAAGGACTATAGGCCGATCAGTCTCTCATCCTTTGTGCTCAAGACCTTCGAGAGGATAATAAATGACTACCTCTCCTCTACTATTGATAGCAACCTGATCTGTAGCTATCAGCATGCATACACCAAAGGGAAATCTACAGAAACTGCGCTTCACAGCCTAGTTTCTGTTATTGAAAAATCGTATGAAAAGGAGTACTGTCTTGTGGCCTTTTTAGATATTGAAGGAGCCTTCAACAACATAAGCCCTGATGCTATAAACACCGCTTTAACAAGTCTGGGCATAAGCAGGTCTCTTATTGGACTTATTGATCAACTGCTAAGGGGTAGACGTATAGTTTCATCACTGGGCTCGGTTGACTTATCACGCTATGTCACAAGGGGAACGCCTCAGGGTGGTGTTCTCTCCCCGCTTCTATGGAACCTCACTGTCAACTCGATGCTGCGAGACACAAGCTGGGGGGGCGGGAAGGTAGTGGCATATGCAGATGACTTAGCTATAGCATACAGGGGCAAATTCCCACAAACCCTGTGCGACTTGATGCAAGTAGCACTGAGAGAGGTTTCCTCATGGTGCTCGCGCTGCGGACTGAGCATCAACCCGGGAAAAGTGGAACTGGTCCTTTTCACCAACTGCTATAAGATACCACCGCTAATACTACCAAAACTGAATAACGTGCACCTGAACTTGGCTGACAAAGCCAAGTTCTTGGACACAGTTCTGGATAGGAAACTAACCTGGAAGGAGAATGTTCTTCAGCGCCAGAAGAAAGCGTGCAAAAGAGCCATTGGAAAGAAATGGGGGCTTAGCTCCAAAATATGCAAATGGATCTAAACTGCAATCATTCGACCAATCATGCTCTATGGAGTTGTGGTATGGTGGCCTGCGCTGAGCAAGGCAACAAACCTTAATCTGCTAGGTAAAGTACACAGATCTTGCATGATCTGTATAAGCGGTGCGTTAAGAACAACGCCCAATGAAGCACTCCAGGCCATTCTTGGCATTTTGCCACTCGATCTGGAAGGGCACCGAGTAGCAGCAGCATCGGCTGTGCGTCTAAGGGAAACGTCCGGCTGGGGCGCAAGCACTACTGGACACGCCTGTATTTTGGGATCCTATAGCTTTCTTCCGCTGAGCACAGATCGCTGTGCGACCACAACAGTCGGAGATAGCGGTTTTAAAATCAACATTCCCAGCAGGGAAGAATGGGAGAGCACGGATCGGAGTCCCGTCACTCATGGCGGCACTTCCATTTATACTGATGGCTCGAAGTTAGACGGCAGAGTTGGGGGAGGGGTTTATTCAAAGGATCTGAACCTTGAGCTCTCCTTCAGACTACCTGATCACTGCAGTGTCTTCCAGGCTGAAGTATCAGCAATCATGGACGCCGCAGCTTGGATAGGCCAACACACTATCAGACAGGACATTTTTATATTCAGCGACAGCCATCAAATCCCTTGGCTCTTACTCGTTCAACTCTGAACTGACGCTCAGCTGTCGTCGATCTCTACAAGAGATGGCCCAACGGAATCGCGTTAACCTCACATGGGTCCCGGGGCATAGGGACATTGAGGGAAATTGTAGGGCAGACGAACTTGCGAGGCGGGGCACGACCAAGCAGGTTCTTCGCGATAAAGAGCGCTTAGGTATGCCGTTTCCCACATGCAAGCTTATGCTGAAGGAGCACACACTCCGCCAAGCCAACGAAAGATGGCTGCAATCTCCAGGATGCCGGATATCCCAAGAAACCTGGCCGAAATGGGATCATAAAAGATCAAGACAAATTTATGCCCTAAGGAGAAGAGAAATCTCCATATTAATAGGCGTATTAACTGGGCACTGCCTCATTGGTAGGCACGCAGAAAGACTTGGTGTGCCCTACCGACGATGCTGTAGGAGTTGTAAGGATGATGAGGAGGAGGAAACGGTGGAGCACCTCATCTGCAACTGCCCGGCTTTAAGTGGCGCGAGAATGCGCTTTTTGGGAGTTCCCTTCCTGGTCAGCCTACGCCAGGTCACGGAGCTGGACATAAAGGACCTGATGGCCTTCATCAAGTCATCTAAATGGTTCGAGGAGGAGTAACGGTGTCGGTATAGGAAAGTCAGTCCCGGGATTCTGCTATGTGGAGAATTCCGTTAATACCGGGATTTTCCATATGGCAGGGTCCCGGAACTGACTTTCCTAGTGTTGGTGGTATCACAACGGGCCTTTTAATACTGGCCTAGGTGTGCCTCTGCGGCAGCCACTTGAACCTTACCTAACCTAACAAAGCGCCAGCAAAGCACTTGGATATACACACACACACCTACCCCCTAAATCTTACATCCTACACCTTACACCTACTCCCTACCTCTTACATCTTACATCCTACCACCCACTACTTACATCTTACTTCTTACATTTTACACCCAACTCCCTACCTCTTACATCTTACATCTTCCACCTTACATCTTATGCGTAACTTTTTCTGGAAGAGCCCTAGCGCAAATATTTTTACAATTCAAAAAAATTCTAGCGATAGGGATAGGTAAATAGATATACAGTAGAATCGCGAAAAAGTAAACCAATCCGTTCCAAGGGTGTTTTACTTTTCCGAATTATTAACTTTTCCAAAGGGTTTTTGAATTTCAAAAAACAAAAAAATAAACACAATTCTTGTGATATAATACGTTAAGTTTCCTTGACTTACTTTTACTGATTTGCGATGATATTTTCTGCTTTGTTGCCATTTTTTAACATACGAACTATAAACAACTCACAGTTCAAACATTCATCACAAACTAAAAATGTACCTTGCCATAAGTTGCGACACCGACAATAAGTTTTGACATAGAAATTCGGGGAATTCATTGCAATAAGGGGAATACCCGAGCTTGGTTTTCTTGCCAAACAAACGGTTGTGTTTGAAAAAAACAGATAAGCTCGAAAAAGTTAACCGAAAAGTTTACTTTTTAGAGCTGTTCGTGGACGCTCGAAATCGGTCAACTTAGCCGAAGGTTTTACTTTCTCGCGAGTTTACTTTTGCGTGATTATACTGTATATAGGGGTCGTAATGGAGATACCTGCAGGCAAATAAATTGTTGGCAAGGCAAGGTCTGTCGGGTCAGCTAGTAATTTAGAAAAATGCTAGGACCATTTTCAGAGTGAATTTTTCAGGTCTACAGCTTAGTCGCAGATAGTTTTTCGATAAAACTTATCGCAATTTTTGTTATTTCAAATGATCGGTCAATATCCTGAAATAAAAAAAATATCATCCCATGGCTTTGGGATTTATGTGTATTCCAAATTTTCCTTTTTAATACAGTTACAGACAAAAAAATTGCACAAACATGAGCCTTTCGGGGGGTGTCCGGACCCCTACCTCGCATACGCGCCTGGTCTCAGGGCATAGTAATATTTCGGGCAGATCTTTACACTCTTGTTAGCTAGACGTGGCAGGCTCTATAGAATTTGCAGTTAATCTGCCTTTGAGTAGATGGACCATGAACTAGGAAGCGCCGGGCTGAGTTTAATATTTGCAGGGTATCGCGAAGTTGCCTTCTGATCGGAGTTCTGATATTTTTGAGAAAATCTTTAGAGAAATTACAACCTTGGCTTACAAGGTGGTCCAGTTCAGTCTTACATATTTGTAAATTCATATGACTACACTATCAACCTTTATAGAATTGTCCAAGATAGAATTCAAAGACATACGGTAACCCTCTATGATATTTTCCAGACAACACGGAGTATGTTTCGCAGATTTGGACCTTAACTCTGAGCGACTTAGCCCATATTATCTCGGAAGACCCGAAACCTCTGGGTCGGGAACAGATGAACCTTTTTAGGGTTCTAGGTCGAACAAATTTCTACCAAGAGTTTGCCACAAGCACTAGCTCTGTGTTGTAATCATAGACTGAATGAATAAATGAAAATGATGATGTAAATACTAATTCCGGGAAAGGCTAAACGTTAAATTTCACTCAGTGCCGTTGCTTGCGGTCCTTC
The DNA here is from genome assembly GCA_964058755.1 of Campiglossa producta. NCBI lineage: Eukaryota > Metazoa > Arthropoda > Insecta > Diptera > Tephritidae > Campiglossa > Campiglossa producta. Next base: position 65,106,843 of record CAXKVI010000003.1, on the reverse strand, counting down.
AAGGAGCTGTTAGACTAAAACAATCATGCCAAAAATAACCCGTGTCGAAACAGATCTTATATGCTACAGAGACGGAGGCATGGAATTTACGTTAGGAGGCACGGCTTACATTTGATAAGAGATACGCTTGGCCAAACGACCTCAAGGTTTGACGTGGTGAATTAAAACGATCCCGCTACGGACAGGTTAAACTAAAAGGTGGTGGTGTCGGAATGTACCACATCTAAATCTTACAAAGGATTGTCCACATCAGTAATTTTCCCGTTACAAACAACAACAACAACAACAACAACAAGGTAGGCGACTCTCTAATATGGATGCCGGGGCATTTTAACATGTAACGGCTTGGATTGGCGCTTGATGTCAAAGATACGAACGAGGTCCTTGCACCCCTGGGACATATCAAGAGGCGTATTTCACAATACTGCCTTAGTTAGGATAGCAATCGGCGAACACGTTTGCAATCCCATAGAGTGTCGAGGATTATGTCGGCTTACAACAATGATACACGATCTTCTACCCTTCTCAGGGTAAATAGGTGGAACCTTTTCAAATTAATTGCCTTGCTTACTAGGCATTGGACTATTGAGGCACATGCCGTGCTGATGGATATGAAACACCATACATCATCCCGCAGCTGCAATCTTACAGGGCGGAGAGACGGTGGTCGGTGTTCAATTGTCCGGCACACTGCCGTACCAGGACAAAATATCTAGGAAAGTCTTGTTTCGGGAGCCTCTAAGAACTTCATGATATTAAGCCAAGGAGTTTCTAAAATTTCTGAAGTCAACACCATGAATATAGTGAGGCCGGAGGGCCAGCATGGTCCTTGAAACTATATAAATTTTTTTAAACTATATTTTTCATTTAGTTATTGTTGTTATTGGTCATTATATTTACGAACTTTGAAAATTTTGTGGACTTTTGACCAGTCGAATAATTTTATCAAAATATTCTTGAGTGAGTTTTGGCGAAAACAAGTTTAAAAATGCTACAAACAATACCACCTACGATGATTGCAATTTCGATCTTAGTGAACCGCTTTGTATTGTTGTTTAGAATTGTTTAATTCACTGGCCAACTGCTCATAAGACGGTGCTCAAGATTTGGAAACCAGGGATGAATGGAGTAATTAATACGACTATGAGAAGCCTATTTGGACCAGGAAATCTTTTCTAAAAATTTGGTATCAAGGTGTCTTACACAAGAGTATAAGCTCCTTCCATACCTTAGAGCAAGGCAAATTCAACAAGGTAGAATTGACAACTGAAATATTTGGTTATTGTACGAGTTTTTCCTTCAAGCACAGTTTTTGTGTTCCATACAATTGTTTTACTGAAAAATTAGATAGCAATTTCTCAAGCCAAAAAATTATCAATACCGGGAGATATGCTAGCCCAAACAGTTACGGTGTAACTTTGGCCACTTTGGAATCTACCTCTTTTCGGACCTTTGCGGTATAAAAATGGCGAGTATTTAATATTTGTCGATTTCCGCCGATGGCCCCACGCACCACAAGAAGGTTATCGCCAGAGTGTCGCAGAAACTGGTAGATTGGTTTCCATTAAAGTTTTTTTTATACTGAAGTCAAAACCAGGGTACCGTCTTATCAAGGAAAATATGTGTCCGCGAAATTAAGTAATCAATTTATAAAAAAGTACAAACTTGTTTGTAACCGGTTCTGGATTTTGAAACGGTTTCTTTTTTTTTATTAAAATAACGGTTACGATTTAGTTTTCGGTTTCGAGAAATTAATCGGTTACGCTGTTGCTGTTGTAAAACGGACGTGACGGACCAAACAGAGTTGTACGGTAGTGGGTCTATGCTCTCACAGCTGCCGAACCACCTTATGGTACTTTTCCCATTGCCGATTTCATTAACCCCGTGACCGTGGTTCGACAGGCATTCCACCACGGGCATATTCTAAACCCCTAACCCGCAGGGGACATGAATCGATTTTAATCGCTTACAGTTTCGTTTTCGGTCTAAGGTCCAGTTGAAAAAAGAATAGACCATTCATCTTAGCTAAAATGTGCTAGAGTATAGCTCATCTGAACTCTAAACTCTATTTAAACGCGCAAGGAGCTGTATTATATAAGACAATTTGCTATTTCTTCAACTGTTGAAAAAGTTTAAAAACCTTAGACAAAACGGGTTAATATTTTTTTCATTTGATGGGAAACTCCTACAGAAAATGACAGTTATCTCTTTCACTATTCACTATTACTTTGTTTAATATACCTACTTGCCTTAGAGCAAACCTGTCTACTACGCCCCTTGCACATTTATACAAATGCACACACAATCACATACATTCATTCAATGCGAAGTGACAAAGAGGTGGCGAATGTCAGAAATGATATTGATAGTAGAAGAAAAATTACACGCAAAGCGAATAGCAAAAGGTGTGCTACTGCTGCTGTTACTGCTGGCTGCGGGCACATAAAAGCAAATAGAGCGAAGAAGAATGCTAGTACAATGTGCTTGTTATTAAGTGAACATCGAATTTCTTCTGCCCCAATAAATAATGTTGCTACGAGAGAAAGATTTTTTTCTGTTTTTTTTTACCGTTTTTACGTTGTTGTCAATTTTTCATTTGTTAGCCGATGAGAAGAATAATGACAACTATAAAGTATCTAGGGTGAATGATTTTGATGATGATTCTTATGTCCAATCAACTGGTTAAAAATTGATGCGTTTTTGTCATCAGTGTATGAATTGTAGATAGTGGTTGTTGGTGTTCCATTTTTGTTGTTGTCATTAAATAAGAAAGCTATGGATTCGTTGTTATCGTAATTACCTTTTTATGGTATTGCAATGGAATGGGGTATGAGAGCTTATTGTGAAATAAAATGTGTGAAATTAAACAAAATACAATAAAAAAAATAAAATAAAACAAAACGAAATAAGAATAAAAAAAATAACAAAAATAAAATGAAACAAAACAAGTAAGGAAGTCTAAGTTCGGGTAAACCGAACATTAAATACCTACCCAGCGGTAGTTTTTATATGATTTTCGTAATATTCCATTTCGGAAGTGGGCGTGTGAAGCGATTTCGTCCCATTATGTTGTTGTTGTTGTTGTTAACAACAAAACACTCCCCGAAGGTTTTGGGGAGTGATGCCGAAGTTGACAGTCCTTGGCCGGATATGACCCCGGTACGCTGCGGTACCCCCTTGCGGTACTGCCCGACTGTCGTGGTAGCGATTTGGTATGACCAGTGGAACCTTCTAGGTCATGGCATCCCTCCAACCCTGCGGGTTAGGGGTTTAGAATATGCCCGAGGTAGGCATACCGGTCGTAAGAGGCGACTAATATGCACATAGGTAATTGACGTGCTACTCGATGGTTGATCTACGGATATGATGCCTCTCACCTCTCATTACCCATCTTCGTCCCATTATGTACATCAGGTATACTCCCTATGCTAGTATACCTTCTACCAATTTCATCGTTCTACCGTAATCAGTTTAAAATGTATTACCCGTGAAATTTTCAAATATGCCTTGAATACTTAACAGCTGTCATACACTCGTTTATTGTATCTCTCATACATACATCGTGAGCAAGGGCGTAGCCAGGGGGAGCGGGGGCAGGGGCAGCTGCCCCCCCTCTAAATTCTGGAAACTCTTTCCAAGAGTGAGAAAAAAATTCAAAAACAATTCAATTTGTTTGCAAATTTCTCTTGACAGAAATAAAAAATCAAATTTCCGTTTTCGGATTATTAAAATCAAGGTTAAAACTCGTATTTTTGGACGAGTTTTAGCAGTTGTGAGGTAAGGTAACGATTTTTGTTGTTCTGTTACACTTTTCCGATTGCAAACATTTTTTTGCGAAGTGTGATTTTATTGACCACCCTGTTACATTCCAATTCCAAACATAAATACTTGAGCGGCATAAGAAGTACAACTATGGTATTGTGTGTGATTTAGTGAAAAACCATTGTGTAAGTTAGTGCCACCGCTACCGAAAATAATAAAAAAATATATTTTTTCGCGGCAGGAGCCGTCTGATTTATTTCACCAACAATTTACGACTGACTTTACAATTATTATTTCGGTTAATTATATTTGCCTAATTCTATTCTTCTTGCGCGGTCGGCGTCGAGCTTCTCTCGTTCTCACGGTTAGCTTGCAGCTGCAGATTTGAATTGGCCTTGGTGGGTGGTGTCAAATTGCGAAGCAATGTCATCAGCAATTTTGGGAATGCATGGAAATGCATGGGAGTGCAGGTGCACTACGTTAGCGTGGGAAAAGAGTTTTTAGCGATCTTAAATGTGAGCTATGTTAACTCCTCCCTCCTTAAAAACCAAGGACTGAAACCGAAACCGAAACCGTAACCGTAACCGATTAAAACCGATTCATTTTTCAAAACCGAAACCGAAACCATAACCGTTATTTTGATCTGGAAAAGACCGAAACCGAAACCGTTTCAAACGCCGAAACCGGTTCCAAACGGTTTTGAATTTTTTCAATACCTTACTTCTGTGAGTGGGCACATAGGTACTTCGTTTTACAAACAGGTACCCTGAAAGTTTTCATGGAAGATTGTGGAGCCACGTTTTGACATCAGTATCAAAATTCTGAAAGAGGAAGTTTGAATATAGTTGAATGAAGCGATCGAAACAAATTTACGAGATCCCAAAAAGAAATTTTCAGGCTTGCCTCGGAAAGCGCCACTAATTTTAATGTTTTTAACGATTTATACATTTCATTTGGCTTCCGAAACCGGAACGAAACCGTAACCGAAATAAATTTTGAAGAACGAAACCGGAACCGAAACCGAAACACGTTGCAAAAACCGGAACCGAAACCGAAACACGTTGCAAAAACCGAAACCGAAACCGGAACGTTATTTTAATCGGTGTCAGACATTGTTAAAAACGCTTGTCCTCGAGCGTCTGAAATATCTGAAATGATCTTGGCGACGGTGTTGGGACTTGTGACAAACCTTCTTCTGATTAGTTGTCCTTATCTTCTGGCTCTCTTGTTTTTTGGCATATTTTAATTTTTTCGCGGCAGTATTTAGCGAAGCCGGCTATCAGGACGATGACCATATTTAGGGTAAGTCCTGAGAAAACTCGGTTTACTACCTTCTCAGTTTTGAGTGAGTGGATTTCCCTTGTATTGCTTATATGAAGTTCGCTTAGTGCTTCTAGCGATAGAAGTTTTATCAGGCTTTCTTCGCTTGGATTTGGTTGCGCAATTGCTGGTAATACATTTAGTGGGGGTGCGTCAAAATTTTCGTACCTTTTCCCGTTTATGGTTGTGGACTCATTTTGGAATTTTACGACATATGTACCATTCATGATTCGGATGACATTGCTTATGGAGATGTTGCCTTCGTAATTGTTTAAGAAAAGTATTCCGGGTTCTATGAGCTCGTATCTTGGAACGTGGTGACAGTTTATGAATTGGCAAGAAGAATTGAGGCTTTTTATAAGATTAGGAATACATAAATTGTTACTTATATCTATTACTTTATTCTGTTCACAAAGACTTATTTTATTAAATTTTTCGCACTTACTTTCTAACCCATATATTTGATTTTTATTCTTGATTACATTTTTATATTTCAAATTTATCATTACATTATTTTTAATGGGTGCTTTCATAAATTTCTTCTGTAGTTAAAGGTATTTTAACAATATAAAAAATTGATGTTTTATTTCTTAAAACGCTTACTTTTGCTAATTCTAATGCCTCTTCGGCTGTATCGAATATTAAATTTTCTTTATTCATTTCTCTTAAAGCTAAATTAATTTCTTTCTTATTTAAGATGATAGAGTTTACAATTCCTACTTTCGCCCATTGTATGGCGTATTTGACATTTATTATTTCTTCTTTTATTAATCGTAATTTTGTTTGAAGGCTTATTGCAACCTCATTTTGTGTAACTTCATCTGCCTTTATGGCGTTTAACAATTTATTCGTAATTTCTGTAATCTTATTTATTTGTTGATTTAAAGCGTTGTTTACAATTACTTGCTTATTATTATTATCTATTAGTTTTCCTAAATAATCATTAATTATGTTGAGGTCGTCATGGTCAGGGCTTCCCGCTAAGTATTTCCAAGCGGTGCCGAGGAAGTCTAGGGATCTTCGGGATTTAGGATTTCGAATAGGCTCAATTGTTTCCAGAATTTCGATGGCTTGCTGTTGTAGGGTAGGGTAAAAAGGATGTGATGGCTCCAAATTTTTGTCTATGGTTTCAGCAATATTTTCCAGAAGGGGTTTTATATATTTGCGTATTAATCATATGAACAAAATTTAGGTTTCCATCTTTGATTTTGGAAAAGCCGTTATCTAATGTTATTAGATGGGATGAAGAATAATCGTGAATTTGGATATCGGCGTAAGCCATGGAGACGATGATACTGAAAAGGGTTGGTTAAAAATTTTCAATGACCATAGCGCTCAATTACTTTAATTAATTTCCTAAAACCTAAAATCGTACCCCTATGGCATATTGCTCGATTATTTTTAACCCTATTCTTAACAATTTAAAATCGTACGCCTATGGCATATTACTCGATGTAACTAAAACCTATCGCTTACGTTAACTATCCTAGTTTCCTTTTCCTATTTCAAATTCCTTAAGTTATTTTATATTATTGTTGGTATTCTTTGTTTTTATTATTATTCGGGATTTTCTTTATATTTTTATTTTTATTTTATTTTATCTTATTTATACTTTAATAATATACACATACATGTATTTTACTTGTATAAACACATATATATGTTATTATTATTTTTTTTTCCTTTTTTATTATATTTTTTATATATATATTTATATATATATATATATATATTTTTTTTTCATTATTTTTTCAACTTTTTTTTCGAAATTTTTCGAATTTTACTTTTCTTGTTAATTATTGTCCCTTTATATAACTCTTATGCACCACCTTTCCAGACTGGGCTTTGACTGTGTTTCCTTGATCTAAGTCCACTACTTCCTTTTTGTATCGGGGAGATAATTTATTCCCTATTCTTTTATTTAATTTTACGTAAATTACATCATTACTATTGAAAGTTTTGAAATCTGTTTTATTTTTATTGTGGAACTGGAGATCCTTTTGCTGTTTATTTTTCAGGGCTGTAATGTTTTCTTCCCTATCTAGTTCTATTGGGTCATCTCCGATTGTTCTTCCGAAGAATAGTTCAACTGGTCTGCGTTTAGTGGTGGAATGTATTGATTTATTGTATTTAAGGATACATCTTGGAAGAAGATCATCGAAATCAAAATGGGTATTTTCGGCTTTCATACAACGCAACAATTCGGACAGGCTGGAATCGAAACGCTCTATCTGACCATTTATAGAACTTTTGTATGGAGGGGTTTTGAATTTTCTGACTCCAAGCTGGTTTTCCAACATGAAGGTTATCGGGGCTGCATTAAGGGATTTTTCGTTGTCTATGACAATGTTCTCGGGGAATCTGAATATTCCCAGTAGGTCTTCAAAGGGGTTTTGATGTCTTCACATGACCTGGACTTAACGATTTTGGCTTGGGCATATTTTGAAAACTTGTCTATGGCCGTTAACACTATTTTATTGTTGGTATAATAAAGGTCTGAATGGACAATGTGTCCAGGATAATTGGGAATAGGGGTGGCTTTCAGGACAGGATTTACTGGGCGTCTTTCGTATTTATTTTCCAGGCAAATCTTACACTGCTTTGTTATCCTTTTGATCTTTGCACTCATCTGGGGAAAATAACATCTTCCTAACAGTTGAGCTTTGTTTTCCGTTGAGTTCCGATGAGCTCTATTGTGTTCGCGGATGATTTCACTTTCCTGTTCAGATTCCGTGAGGATGTCTTTCACAAAGTTTCGTGTGTATCGGACCCTGTATCTAGTAAAGTGAGTTTGGTAAATGTTCTGAACTTTTCCTAATATATTATCTTCTGTTTTTATGCAATTTGTTACTGAGGGATTCAAATACCTTTTCAATAATGTAGTAAGGCTTTCGTCTGTGAACTCTCTTTCTTCTATGGTGTGTCTGTGGTAGGTAGGGAAAATTATTTGAAATTGATATGATGAGGCTTCACCTGTGGAAATGAAAATTTGATTTTTGAATGCGTTAACTGGTGCATCCGTGTACGGTATTAGTGTTTGAGCGGAGCTGTCGTCACTATGGCGGGTTGCCGTCAAGGAATTTATCGCCACCTGCTGCGGCGGTCTAGATAGTCCGTCGGCAACTACGTTCATTCTACCGGGTTTGTATTTTAATTCGTAATTGTATTCTTCAAGGATAGCCTTCCATCGCTTCATTTTGTTATTGTTATTTTTATTACTCAAAGCGTAGGTTAAGGGTTGATGGTCTGTATAAATTTTAACTTTTGCCGAACCGTAGAGATAGTTGCGTAGAGACTTTAATGCCCATTTAATGGCAAGCATTTCTTTCTCGTTGGCAGCATAATTCTCTTCGGTTTTTGAGAGAGTCCTGGATATAAATGTAATTGGTCTGTCCTCTTGTGAAAGGACTGTGGATGTTCTAATTTCTGCCTTCACTACAGTCGTATATGTTAATTTTTCGTCCTGTTCTGCGAACAGTTTTGAGTGCTGGTTACAGAGATCAAGGATCCTATTTTTTTGCTCTTCTGTTAAATGTTCCATTTTAATTTCCAAACTATTCACTGATTTTGATATTTGCTGCTTAATTTTAATTTTTTTGCCGTTTTTAATTACCATATAATCTTTGGAAGTATGGATCACTGCATTTAACTGTTTAAGGCTGTCATTGCCAAGAATGGCGTGGAATGATTTTAGTGAGGGCAATACGAAGAATTTAAGGCGTTCTTCGCTTAAGCCAAAGAGATTTAAAAAAATATGATGGGATACTTCAACTTTACCTCCAACCGAGTTTGCATAAAATATATTGTCGTTTGGTAAGGGGTTCTTTGCTAGTGAGGGTTGAATGTAGTTTTTATTGGATCCAGTGTCTATGAGAAATTTTAATAACTCTCCATTGCTAGTTTTGCACTGGATGTATGGCAATGTCGAGTATGTTAATCTAAACAAGTAAGGAAGTCTAAGTTCGGGTGAAACCGAACATTACATACCCAGCTGTGCACATAAAGTGGCCGTGATCGTTCACCGATTTTTCTTATTTTCTGTGGTAGTACTCTACATAAACATAACATGCCTGGTACCTAGTTTCGTAAATCTATCTCACACCGTTCTGAAGTTGTTAGCAGTCGAATTTAAAAATTGTTTGACTCATAAGTGGGCGGTGCCACGCCCACTTTCCAAAATTTTGAAAAAATTATGTAAAGAATATGAAAGTTGATGTATGTACCAAATTATATTATTATAGCGAAATCAGTTAATTAGATATGGACTTTTCAATATTTCCACCTCCTTTCAATATAACTTTTATGAAAAAGTAGGCGTGGTCGCGAAGCGATTTCGTTTATTTTCTATAGCTGAATTTACCACAACAATAGTATGTCCTCTACGAAATTTCGTTATACTAGCATAAACTGTTCTGAAGTTATTAAGAGTCAAAATTTTAAAATTTCTTCAAATATACGTGGGCGGTACCACGCCCCCTTTTCAAAAATTTTTATAAAATCGGCCTTAGAACATCTAAATCAATACATATTGCAAATTTTATCATTGTAGCTGCTTCTAATATTGAATTAACCCATTTTATACGTTTTTCGAAATTTTCGATATCGAAAAAGGGGCGTGGTTATGGTCCGATTTTACCCATTTTCAATAGCAATCTATTCTGAACCCAAATAAGTACGCATGCCAAATTTGGTGAAGATATCTCATTATTTGCTCAAGTTATCGTGTTAACGGACAGACGGACGGACGGACGGACGGACAGACGGACGGACATGGCTCAATCAAATGGTAGTCGCTTGGATGCGACATTAATGTAACCGGGCCTATTCATGTAATTGATGTTCCTACTTTGCATGGATCGGTCGACATCCATTGGGATTGGAGGTTTGGGTTGCACTGGTCTTGGCGGTGGATTGTTAAATTGTGGGGCCTAATTCCCTGGTTATTTAGCATGTAGGGGACCGTTGCTGTTGGTATTGGTGTTGTTGCGGTAGTTGGTATTGTTGTTGTTGGTAAAGGGGTTGTTGGTATTGTTGTTGGTAAAGGGGTTGTTGGGGGAATCGGGTAAAGGTTGGTTGGGGTAGATGGGCAAGTTGTGGATAGAAGGGTTGGTTAGGGTTCCTTCTTGGTGGAAGTGCGGGCCGTTGCTGATATGGCGTTCCAAAAATATTCGATGGCAGCATAGGCCGTTTAGGCGCGGCATATTGTTGGCTATTGGCATGCGCTGCCCTGAAGTTCTGGTTTTCCAGCTTTATGCACAGGTGCAATGCTTCGGGCAAGTCGGCCGGCTTTTTCATGCCGAGAAGTCTTGACATGTCGCCCGAAAGTCCTCTGACAAAGGTGTCCAGTGCCTTGTCACGGTATGTGCGGGTGAGGACGTGCATGCATTCCTCGCTGATTTCCATTGAGGATATCTTGTTTAGTATCAGCGAGAGGTGGGTATATACCTCACCATAAAACTCCTGTACCGTCTTCCGACCCTGAATCAAACAGGTCAGCTGGTACTCGAGGGTACTAAGGTCCCTCTTATCCGCATAGTGCATCGTAAGGCACCTTGCGATAGCCTTCCAATTCAGCGGAGTATTGTAGGATTCCAGTGCCCCATCAGCACTGCCTACGATTTTGTTGCGTATTACGCTAAGGATGCCAAAATATTTCGGCGAGCCTATACAGGGCTCATAAATTTTGAGTATCCTCTCGACACTCTTCTTCCAGCTGCTGAACTCAGCTGGGTTGCCATTGAATTCCCTTAGAGACCTAACCACATCCGGTACCTTATCCATATCGGAAAGGTTGTTCCGGTATCTATCTTCTATTCCCTGGTCAGTTATAGGTTGCTGTGTTGGGTGCAGCATTTCCCTAATCATCTGCCTCTCATCCACTAAAAGGATTTCTTTCATCAGATCCTTAATCAAACTCCTAAATTCGGGGGTGGGGTTGGGAACTTGTGGGCCAGGGGCACCAGGTGCCTGTGGTGGCGGTGGTGGTCCTGGTGGGGGTGCATTGATGTTCCCTAGTATAGGGGCTCTTATTAAATTGTTTTGGGCCATTTTGTTTTGCCCTTTTCTTAACTTAATGTTTATTAGTGGTTTTTATTTTTTTAATTTATTTTACACAATCTCTGGAGGGTCCCTTTTGTGGTGAATCGCAGAGTTGTATTATTTTATTATTCTAGAGATTACTTTTATATTATAGGCTGTACGAGCCCTTTCTTTAAGGTTAATAAGAATTTATCACTAGATTTAACTGTTAATCTTCAAAGATATTAAATTTAAAAATTTTAAAATTTTACTTTAAAATTCCTTTATTTATTTTTGGTTTTCTTAAAAATCTAGCTTTAAAATTTCTTTGCTTCTTAATTCTCACTTAGTTTCACTTTAAAAATCTAGCTTTAAAATTTCCTTGTTTATTTTTTGTTTTCTTAATTCTTACTTAGTTTCACTTTAAAAATCTAGCTTACATAAATATTACGCGCGTGGACATCGTGCTGTACCGTTTTGCCACTGGTTATTCCGGTCTCGGATAATTCCACTTGCTCTGCGCGCTCCCCTTCTTCAGGCGTGAGTAAGGGGGCTTGATGTGTGTCCTTCTTTGTCCCTGGTCGTTTTCGTTTTCGGGCACGTCGGGCGCCAGTTAGTGCCACCGCTACCGAAAATAATAAAAAAATATATTTTTTCGCGGCAGGAGCCGTCTGATTTATTTCACCAACAATTTACGACTGACTTTACAATTATTATTTCGCTTAATTATATTTGCCTAATTCTATTCTTCTTGCGCGGTCGGCGTCGAGCTTCTCTCGTTCTCACGGTTAGCTTGCAGCTGCAGATTTGAATTGGCCTTGGTGGGTGGTGTCAAATTGCGAAGCAATGTCATCAGCAATTTTGGGAATGCATGGAAATGCATGGGAGTGCAGGTGCTCTACGTTAGCGTGGGAAAAGAGTTTTTAGCGATTTTAAACGTGCGCTATGTTAACTTGTATAACATAAAGTGTGAAATGTAGCCTTGACAGAAATGTCAAAACACACTTCAACGTCAATCAAAACACACATCCATGTCAAAAATCTGGGTTGCTATTATGGTTTCTGCAAACCAGGGTTTTGTGCAGTACCGTAAAACAATGAGACAGGGTTCTTGTTTGCAAAAAAGTGTTGCTGTGTTGCACAACTTTTTCATTCTAATTTGTAGGGAAACTTTTAAGCGAATCTTTCAGCTTACACTTTTATTATAGTGGTTTTCGCTCTTTAGTGTATGCAATGTACAATTGTAAGTGTAACTTATGGTCTGATTTTATAAAACGAAACGCGACGCGAAGAGTCACGTTCACCCAAGTGAAACCCAATTCGTAGTTTATAAATCACTTCGTGACTGTCAGTGACTGTGGGTGAATATGAGTACGTTTCTTATGTTTTTTGGTAACATATAAGAACGCGAACTGACGCGAACAGTCATTTTAGCTGTCAAACTAAACACTTGCTTTTGGGCCGCGTTTGCTGGAATCACTTTATTTATTTCTTATATTTTTTTGGCAATTTAAAAAAATTAACAAAACAAAAAGAAAATAATTGGAGGCATGGGTAATTTGATGATAATAAAGCGTATATTTGTGAAAAACACCAAAATTACGACAGAATTGAATTTTTTTTCCGAAAAATTTCCTGAGACAAAGTTGTACATCAGAAAATTCTCTACAAAAGTTATCGTTTTAACACACTCTAGGTGTTCGGGGAAAATGTTGAAAGGTCTATACATGGCATGTATGGTATGCGCAGAAAATATGTAGAGCTAATTTAACAATCGCGTTATTTCATTACTGGAGACTCATAGGGAAATTCAAGGTCTACAACTTTGTTTTAGGTAATTTTTAGAAAAAACTTACCGTTTTCGAGAAAAATCCAAAAAACTTAAATTTGGACTTTTGACCCGAACAACTTGGATCGATTGGTCCAAAGCGGAGATTTCATTTAACCGCGGGCCTACACCATCTATCACATAACACCCTTATATTACATACAATAATTTGCAAATTGGTTTGCAAATATATACATATTTCACATAAAAATAATTATGTCTTCTGACATGCTTCAACGCGCTTTGGCACTCGGTAGCTGCTGAGATGCTGAAGTTTTCCAATTTCATCGAAAACGAAGCACAGTCACAAATGCAAACAAAACACTCAAACACAAACAAACCATCACTATAATACTATTTTCACAAAATTTTATAATTTCTTGCTTTATTATCATTATTCAACAATAAAAATAAGGCAAGAGCACTAAAACATTTTATTTTATTTTGTGACTTGTTTACACAAAACTGCGCAACGCAAAATGCCAAGAAGCACAGAAAAGAGTAGTTGCCATATGTATAAACAAAAAATCTATCAATTTGAGAAACATAACCTCAAATTCAACTGTCAAAAGCTTACACTGATCTCACACTTACACCACTTGTTTTCTACAATCATCTGAAAATGTTGTAGGGTTGTGATAATAGTGTAACATCAATTTCTGAGTGATTTGTTATTGCAATTGTAGTTTGTGTACTTTCTAGACCCTTGTAACTTCACATACACTTAAGAGCGAATACTCCTTAAATTTTGCCAAAAATACAAAGTTTAAAACGATTAAATTTTATTTATTTTACAGGATAGATGGTTTTTAATTTATAAACCAAGTACCTACCAACATTAGGCCCGTGGAATTTCGCGGCATAATGCAATTGGCCTGTCGTGAAATGTTGTTATAGAGCGAGATCCCAGAGCCGTTCATCCGCAGATTGAATGTGATCACAAAATTAAAAAAAAAACAAGTAAGGAAAGCTGTCTTCGGCTGTGCCGAAGGCTATATACCTTTCATGAATAAGCGTCACGATTTTCAATGTTCGATCCCCAGTACAGCCTGTTTCAATTTAACTATATTTACTATACACATTACACATCTTTGTTATAATTTAAAAAAAACTCCGTCCGACGCGGAAAGTGTGTTATCCGCCACGTCAAATTGCGATGGTGCTGCGAACAACTCGGCGATAGAAGAAAGCCTGCTTGACTAAGAAGGCCTCGACGTCACGATCGTGGCTAAACCTGAGCACACTAACGTTGATGCTGCTTCAGACAGCAGGGTTCCCGCCACGCCAAATCGTGCAGGTGCTCTGAACAACTCCTCGTTGCAAGACAGCCCCCGGAACAGGCCAGACCTCGACGACACGCTGGCGGCAGGGAAGTCTGAGCTCTCTCATGTTGGTGGTGCTTCAGATAAATCTGCACAAATCTAAAGCAGCCTCGGCTGTTTTAAGCAGTCGTCTTTCTAAAGGCGACGTAGACGTGGTCCTTATCCAAGAGCCCTGGGTCAATAGCTCTAGGATCTGTGGATTGGGGACTAAGGGTTACAAGCTCATCCAAGCCAATGATGAGGGAAAGGTCAGAACCTGTATTTTGGTAAAGTCTGAGCTAAATACCTTTCTATTACCCAACTACTCAAATGGTGACGTTACAGCTGCCAGCTTAACAGTCGGCAGCACCAGCCTAACGATGGCGTCGGTCTATATGCCCTATGACGCCGAAGAACCTCCTCCACAAAAGGAGGTGAAAGATCTGGTGGATAATTTCTGTACGGGCCATCTTAATATTGGAGCTGACGCTAATGCTCATCACTTCCAGTGGGGAAGCTCCGATGTTAACGCTAGGGGCGAGTCTCTGTTTGACTACCTACTAACAACTAACCTGGTGGTTTGTAACGTGGGTAACGAGCCTACTTTTATAACTAAAGCTCGTAGGGAGGTTATAGACCTCACTGTTTGTAGCGAAGGCGCTTATGAGTGGGTCAGAAAATGGCGTGTTCTTGATGAGCATTCATTTTCTGACCATCGGTACATAGAAATTGTGTTAGACTTTATTGTTGAGCAGCCAGTTATGAAACGAAATCCACGCAACACTAACTGGCAGCTACATAACCAAATATTAGCTAGGGACCTACCAGTATTACCTCCACAAGCCCCCTCATCAGTGGGAGAACTGAATGATCTGGTAACGACCTTTACAACGGCGCTCTCAAATGCCCTAGAGCAGGCTTGTCCAGTACCAAAACCACGCGGCAAACATAGACCCCACTGGTGGTCTTACGACCTGGATTCGTTCCGTATATCATGCAGGAAGCAATTTAACAAGGCCAAGAGCATCGGTACGGAGCCTGAATGGCTCGAATATAAAGCTAAACTGAGGGCCTATAAAAAGGCTCTAAGGCAAGCGAAGAGAACTTCGTGGAGAAATTTCTGCACCGGGGTCGAAAAAGTCGATGATACAGCGAGACTTAGACGAGTGCTATCAAAAACTCAAACAGCCATTAGCTATTTACGGAAGCCTGACGGATCTTGGACCAGCACGGAAGGGGAAACCCTGGAGCTGCTCCTGAACACACACTTTCCGGGGAACTTGTATGATGCACCTGTAGCATCTGCAACAAACCTGGCGGTAAACATACCCATTACGGAGGAAAGGGTAAGGTGGGCAATCAAAAGCTTTGAGCCGTTCAAGGCAGCTGGTCCCCGCACAACTCATAAACACGCTGGAAATATCAGCTAAATGGCTGGTAGTTCTCTATTCAGCCTGCCTGGCTCTTAATTACATTCCGTGCTCCTGGAGAAGCGCCACGGTAGTCTTTATTCCAAAGGCTGGGAAGGCCTCACACTATGAGCCTAAAGACTACAGACCGATCAGTCTCTCGTCTTTTGCACTTAAAACCTTCGAGAGGATAATTAGCGATTATCTCTCCTCTACTATTGATAGCAACCTTATTTCTAGCTATCAACATGCATACACCAAAGGTAAATCAACGGAAACTGCGCTCCACAGCCTAGTCTCTATTGTTGAAAAATCATTGCACGAAAAGGAGTACTGTCTCGTGGCCTTTCTGGACATCGAAGGGGCTTTCAACAATATAAGGCCGGAGGCTATTAACACTGCTTTAACAAACCTGGGCATAAATAGGTCTCTTATTGGACTAATTGATCAACTACTAAAGGGAAGGAAAATAGTTTCTTCACTGGGAACAGTTGATCTTTCACGCTATGTCACAAGAGGAACGCCTCAGGGTGGTGTTCTCTCCCCGCTCCTATGGAACCTCACCGTAAACTCGCTGCTACGAGACACAAGGTGGGGGGGGCGGGAAGATAGTGGCATATGCAGACGATTTAGCTATTGCATATAGGGGCAAATTCCCACAAACCCTGTGTGACTTGATGCAAGTAGCACTGCGAGAAGTTTCTTCATGGTCCTCTCGCTGCGGACTTAGCATCAACCCGGGAAAGGTGGAGCTTGTCCTTTATACCAGGCGGTACAAGATACCACCGTTGAACCTACCAGAACTAGATGGCGTGCGCCTGAACTTAGCTGACAAAGCCAAATTCCTAGGCACAGTTCTAGATAGAAAGCTTAACTGGAAGGAGAATGTCATCCAGCGCCAGAGGAAAGCGTGCATTGCACTTTACACGTGTAAAAGAGCCATTGGCAAAAAATGGGGGCTCAGCCCCAAAATTTGCAGATGGATCTACACTGCGATAATCCAGCCAATTATGCTGTATGGAGTCGTGGTATGGTGGCCTGCGCTAAGAAAGGCAACAAACCTAAATCTGTTAGGGAAAGTCCACAGATCGAGCATGATCTGTATAAGCGGGGCGTTAAGAACAACGCCCAATGAAGCTCTCCAGGCCATTCTTGGCTTTTTGCCACTCGATCTGGAAGGGTACCGGGCAGCAGCAGCATCGGCTGTGCGTCTAAGGGAAACGTCCGTCTGGGGCGCAAGCACTATTGGACACTCCTGTATTCTAATATTTTACAGCTTTCTCCCTCTGAGCACAGATCGGTGTGCGACCACAACAGTCGGAGATTGTTGTTTTAGAATAAACATTCCCAGCAGGGAAGACTGGGAGAACATAGATCGGTGTCCCGCTACTAATGGCGGCACTTTTATATACACCGACGGCTCGAAGTTAGACGGCAGAGTCGGAGGAGGGGTTTACTCAAGGGATTTGGACCTAGAACTCTCCTTTAGACTACCTGATCACTGCAGCGTCTTCCAGGCTGAAGTTTCTGCAATCATGGACGCCGTGACTTGGATAGGTGAACGCACCATCGGACAGGATATCTGTATTTTCAGCGACAGCCAAGCGGCCATCAAATCCCTTGGCTCTTACTCGTTCAACTCTGAACTGACGCTCAGCTGTCGTCGATCTCTTCAAGAGATGGCCCAACAGAACCGCGTGAACCTCACATGGGTCCCGGGACACAGGGACATTGAGGGAAACTGTAGGGCAGACGAACTTGCCAGGCAGGGCACGACCAAGCAGATTCTTCAATATAAAGAGCGCATAGGTATGCCGTTTGCCACGTGCAAGCTAATGCTGAAGGAGCATACACTCCGCGAGGCCAACGAAAGATGGCTACAAGCCCCAGGGTGCCGGATATCCAAGCAAACCTGGCCAAAATGCGATCTTAAAAGATCTAGACACATATACGCCCTAAAAAGGAAGGAAATCTCCATATTAATAGGTGTTTTAACCGGGCACTGCCTTATTGGTAGACACGCAGCAAGGCTAGGCGTTCCCTACCGACGATGCTGCAGGAGTTGCAAAGAGGATGAGGAAGAGGAAACGGTGGAGCACCTCATCTGCAACTGCCCGGCCTTAAGCGGAGCGAGAAGGCGCTCTCTGGGAGTTCCCTTCCTGGTTAGCTTAAGCCAGGTCGCGGAGCTAGACATAAAGGACTTGATGGCCTTCATCAAGTTATCAAAATGGTTCGTGGAGGGGTAGCGGTGTCGGTTAGGAGTGTCAGTCCCGGGTTTCGGCTATATGGAGAGTCCCGACAGCACTGGGATTTTCCATATGGCCGAGCCCCGGGACTGACTTTCCTAGTGTTTGGTGGTATCACAACGGGCCTTTTATTACTGGCCTAGGTGTGCCTTTGCGGCAGCCACTTCTACCTACCTACCTAAAAAAACTTACAAAATACATAATAGGATCCGAGTTATCGGAACAATCTATTGTATGGAGGCTATATATTATACGTGTTCAATTTTACTGGCTTACACTATACACATTACATATGTAGAAAGTACTAAAGGTGCAATATTTTACGTTCCTAACTTTTTAAATGCGGAAGTATTGGCCAAAAAACCGTATATCGGAACAACCGGTTGTATGGGGCTACATATATGTTATATTTACCCGATCTTCTTGATTTTCCTCTACACACTACATAAATTGAAAGTACTCAAGTTGCAAAATTTTATGTTCATAACTTTTTAATTGCAGAAGTTTTGTCCAAAAACCCTTATATCTGAACAATCGGTTGTATGGGGGCTATATGTTACATTTGCCCGATCTTGTTGATTTTCACTATATACACTTCATAAATAGAAAGTACTCGAGTTGCAAAATTTTACGTTGCTAACTTTTTAATTGCAGAAGTTTTGGTCAAAAAACCTTATATCTGAACAATCGGTTGTATGGGGGCTATATGTTACGTTTGCCCGATCTTGTTGATTTTCACTATATACACTACATAAATAGAAATCACTCGAGATGCAAAATTTTACGTTCCTGACTTTTTAATTGCAGAAGTTTTGGCCAAAAAACCTTATATCTGAACAATCGGTTGTATGGGGGCTATATGTTACATTTGCCCGATCTTGTTGTTTTTCACTATATACACTACATAAATAGAAATTACTCGAGTTGCAAAATTTTACGTTCCTAACTTTTTAATTGCAGAAGTTTTGGCCAAAAAACCTTATATCTGAACAATCGGTTGTATGGGGGCTATATGTTACATTTGCCCGATCTTGTTGATTTTCACTATATACACTACATAAATAGAAAGTACTCGAGTTGCAAAATTTTACGTTCCTAACTTTTTAATTGCAGAAGTTTTGGCCAAAAACCTTATATCTGAACAATCGGTTGTATGGGGGCTATATGTTACATTTGCCCGATCTTGTTGTTTTTCACTATATACACTGCATAAATAGAAAGTACTCAAGTTGCAAAATTTTACGTTCCTAACTTTTTAATTGCAGAAGTTTTGGTCAAAAAACCTTATATCTGAACAATCGGTTGTATGGGGGCTATATGTTATACTGGTCCGATCTTGCCAGTTCCGACAAATGATTCCTATATTACAAAATGGTGGCCACATACAAAATTTCAGCCAGATATCTCAAAAATTGAGGGACTAGTTTGCGTTCAAACAGACAGACGGACAGACGGACATGGCTAAATCAACTCAGCTTGTCATCCTGATCATTTCGGTATACTTATTGATGGGTCCATCTCTTCTTCTTCTCATACTTACAAACATCGGACCAAAGTTATAATACCATTTCATGTTCATGAAAGGTATAAAAAAAAAAAAAAAATTTGCAGTGTAAATGTATCAATAGCAAAGAGAAGTTGATCGCGAAAATACACTGATAGGGATGTCATCGCCTTCTTCTTGTTGTGGCGCATCGAAGTGGCCGCTAAGTGATGGCAATATGTGTGTGTGGTTGTGTATCATTGAACGAGGCGACCGAGAGCACCGCGGATGGCGGTTCGGCGCGACCGGGTGGTCACCCACACACGCCTATGATCATGTTGGCAGGAATATGTGCTGGCGCGTAGCCTGCAGCTTGGCTTACAGATGCTCGTCAGATTTATTCTATCTGTGAAGGCGAGAACCTCGTTCTCGGTGATATCGTGCGCGATAAGAAATCATTAAATTTCGAAGAGACTTAGCGTAGTGAAATAATTAAAATTAGAAAATTTGTGCCGTGTCGGTTGCTACGATAGTGCGGGAGTGTTAGGAAAATATTAGTGTATTTTCCAGCGGAGAAATAGAGTTCTTAAATATTGGTGGTGGTGTCGTGGTGGACACCGTAGAAGCTCCGAGCCGGAACACACTCCGGCTAGTTAAGTACAGTAGTTGTGACTATACCTTTTGTGTAGCTGCCCTTTTGTTTCTCTCCCCGTGTCATCCCATCCTTTTAGCGACCCGCATCCAGAGCCCAGCCACTTGGCGGGTTAAAGTTGTCCCTGGCATCTCGGGGAATGTGCGAGCGGGTTCGTAACCTTTTGGTTGGACCTCACCTCGGGTGCACCACAAAACGAATGTTTGTTGTTGTAGATTTGCTAAATAGTGTTGTGAACAGTCTGTAACCCCACCGTCTTCACTGAGTTAGCCGGCTACCTTTTTTGTATTAGATTGTTCCCGTTAGTGTTGTCACTGTGTTTTACCTATGGCATTAGGGTCTCGGGGGTAGAGATCCCTAATTAATTAATTAAGTTGGTGACAAATTGGCGCCCAACGTGGGGCTTATTGGAAAATTAGAAATTGAAAAAAAAAGTTTGTGAAGGAAAAAAAAATATATTGGTTTGTGTCTTTGGTTGTTCGGTAAAGTAGTGTGTCTCGAGCGTCTTTATTGTGTTTGTGGGCTAATATTTCAAAAGAATAAAACTGCGGATTATTTTCTTTTATTTTATCCAGAGTTCAGTGGTATTTCGGGATTTATCAACTCAAGTTGGCATTTCGGGTTTTACTTGGTCAAATTCGGGATTTCGTTATTTTTCTACATCACTAAGGTTTGGTAAAAAAGAAAGAAAGGTTTGGCAAAGAAGTAAAACCGCAAGTATACAAACAAATTATTGAATATTAGGCCGCGGTAATCTGTATACAAACACACACATACATTCGTTATCGTTTCAAAGTAAATTCATATTGGGGTGTGCCATAATTTTAAAAATATCTTCCTGAAATTTTTTTTGGTTGCATTTTCTACAAGCGTGCTTTATTAAGTAATTGTGCTTCGATTTTAATCTGAAATACAAATAAATTATTTTCTTTCGAGTTTTGAAAAAAAAAAATATAAAAAAAATAATCAAAAAATTTTTAAAGTAAAACACATAAATATAAATTTGAAAGTAAATTTTTAGAAGTAGTCAAGAGGAACATATATTTTATTGTTGTATTATCCCTCTAAAATTTTCGTTAGCGGCTACCCTATTTTTTTATCAATTTACAATTTTGGTTACATATTTTTACATACATACATACATATATTCATATTGGGGAACCGTTGCACTAGTCGTAAACAAATTTCTATAATTTCGATATAGCTCAAAGCGAAGAGCAGGCGTCAAAGGTAATCTATATATTAATAGGCTAACACTCTCCCCATACAAACAGACGCAACCCAATTTCGTATAGTATTTATGGATAGATCTCTATAAAATTTATAGTGGAAACTTAGAATGGACTAATCTGGTGTCTCACAAAAAAAACTTTTGAAAATTATTTTTAGTTTATTTGTTATTAAAGAAAAAATAGGTCTCCAAACTCTCCAGCTATTTTGTTATCTCCACATTCTGTTATACCCGAACTATACATCACTATTCAGCACTCTTATAAAACTCCCAAAGACACACCTACCGCTCATTCCCTTACACACACACGTACATATCTATGCAATGATCCAGCAGCTGCCACTTGCTTTTATTTTTGAGCCAAAAAAAAAACAACAAAATGTACCAAATTATATCATCTTCGGCATCTAAACACCATTTGTAAGCTAAGAAGTCCAGCTTCACTTCTGGCTTTATATATTTAAATTTTTGCCTATTGGTTAAAGTTTATTTTTTTAACGATATGATTTTGTAAGAAAATTCCATAATGTTAAGATCGAAATTTAAATATCGTACGGACTTTAACTAAAGAACAATTTTACATGACACCAATGCTGATTTCGTTGAACATGTTTATACCCTTGCACAGAATACTGTAAAAGTGTGATAAAAGTGTACCCGTTCTACATGAAACTGCTATATCGATAAAACGAACAAAAAACATTGCCCGTTTGCTATGTGCATGAATAATTAGGTTTCGCTTATCAACCATATTCAATTGTTATTGCAAAATCCAATTTTTTCACCAAATTTATCTGTCAAATAAAATTTTCGTCAGCTGATTTTCAGTGCAACCAACTACCCTGTCAAAGCTTCAGAGGGTAAAAAGTGTGAGTTTTTTAGGAAATGAAAGCATATTCTGTTTGACGTTATACCTTCATTTTGCAAACGAAAACGGAAAATTGAAGAGTGTAAAAAATACGCATTTTTTGATGAAACGAAATCACCATAACTCTACTTTTTTTTACGAAAAACATATTTTTGTGTATTTGTTTCCTTTAGGGGTCAACCGCTAATAAATTAGCTTAAATTATGGGAGATAGCTCAAAAGACAGGTTTTGGCCTCAGGATCACGAGTCCGGAAGCGCTTTTTTAATTTTTTGTTTCTATGGAAAGTTATGGTCAAAAAATCGAAAAATGACCCACGGCACGCATTTTTTCGCACGTTTTTAGGTACAGCCTAATAAAATTACAACAACCACATAAAAACTTGCCACTTTGATTGCAAATATCTCTTCAGAGAAGCAAAATATTAAAAAGCGCTTCCAGATTCGTGATCCTGAGGCCAAACCCCGTCTTTTGAGCTATCTCCCATAATTTTAGCTAATTTATTAGCAGTTGACACCTAAAGGAAACAAATACCCATTTTTACTTTGATTATTTGATGTTCTAAGCTTTTCTCGATTTTTTTAAAGTTTAATTCACTTATGAAATTTTTAGGGGGTTAAATATTTGAAAAGTATATTTTCTAAGCAGAAAATATATTTTTCATATAGTTGAAGATTGCCCAGAAAAATATCCCCAAGCGTCTCATTTAAAGCAAAGCTGTAATTAGACGCTGGCAAGTATAAGTCTGTGGTCATAAGCATAAACAGCCTAGGTCGACTTAAGAAATTAGACCAGATGAAATTTTTGCTGGCGAATTTTTGTAACAAAACTGTTTTATAACTAAGGCAAACGTATTGGATTTAATTCTTTGTAAAGAAAGTAAAAAAAAGACCAATGAAAGTCTTGAAAAATGTCTCGATGTTGCTATTCAAAATCACCAGCAAAAATTTCAACTGGTCTAATTTCTTAAGTCGACTTAGGCTGTTATTGCTTATGACCACAGAAGTATAATTGACAGAACTCTGATTTTTTTTAAATTTTCCTTGCTTAAAAAATAAAATAAAAACGAAAAATTAAAAAAAAAGAAACAGTTTTCAATTTTTGCTTCCACCGAGAATCGAATATATGTAGGTGTCCTGCAAGTAGTAAACATTTATACCCATTCTGGTATGAAAAGGGTACAATTAGTCTCTTCATAGGACATGCTCGAACAAATGTGACCAATTTATTCCATCTAAAAGAGACTAAAAAAAGTAGTAGTCTACTTTTCCTCTGGATTGATCCCGGACTAATCGTATTTTTTGCAGGGAAATACCATACGAACTTTTACTAATGCACCTTTTTACATAAGTAACTCCTTAATTACTTTGATAATTTAATGTGCTAAGCTTTTTCGATTTTTAAATAGTTTTTTTATTTATGAAATTTTTAGAGAAATAAAATATTGGAAAAGTATATCTTCTAAGCAGAAAATGTATTTTTCATACAAAAAAGTGAAGTTAGTTATATAGAATTAAATATTTTGTTCGCAACACCAGAATTGTAATTTTCAAAAAATAGCTTTAAAAAAATTTGTTTAAAAGAAAAAACATTTAAATATGCTGCACCACCCTAATGTTCAGATTCGTTGCATGGTATTACTCAAATCAAATTCCCAAACATCATATATATATATATGTATGCGTGAAGCAAGAATAAAAAACGGTACCTTGCAAATTGCACAATCATCGAAACTCCGACAAACACTCCCCGCAAAAACTCTGCGCTTCGAAAACCGCTCCCACCCTTTTTCGCGCTCCTTACTCTCACATGAACGTACATAAGTATACAGCGATCCAGGCAGCTGCCACTTACCTTCATTTTTGTGCCAAAAAAAAAAAAACAAAGTGTAGAAAATCAAATAAATATCATTGCATCCTCGCCATCTTCACACCATCATTCACATAATCACATAATTCACATAATCCAAGGTTTTTCGCAGAGCACTTCTTTATTTAGTTTTTTGTCCATTAAAAAGTTTATATTTTTAACGATAAGGTTTTTTTTTTAAAGTAAAATTCCACAAGGTTACGATAAAAAAAGTACCATTATATATCGAAATAGTTCCCCTCCCAATCCAGGGTGTTATGCGAAACCGTGCCCATTGGACGTTTGCAGCCGGGAGGCAAATCGTGGCTGTATTTGAACGGAGCCTCTCTGATACCGGGTCGCCTCAGAGAGTAAGCATGGCCTTACCGCGGTACGGGGCTCTGCCGCGGCGGACGACACATTTTCCCCTACTCTTCCCTTGACCCTAAGCTGGCCGTGTCCGGCGATGGGTCGTACGAACAAGATGAACTCAAATAACCCAAATAAAAACGATAAACCTAAAAAACAAACAACGCCAAATTTCACTCCTCAGCAAAGGAGAGCTATGGAGGAACACGCGAGGAAGCAACAACAACGCCGGAGGACAACCTCCGTTCCACAATCAAGGGGGGTATCGACAGCGATGGCAACTACGAGTCGGTCAACCAACCCTCTATCGACTAAGATTGACTTGATGGGAGCTAGCACCGTGCGGTTGCCAACGCAACTAAGCGGACAATGGCAGATGCTAAACTCCCATCAACCGCTGATATGAAAACCAGTATCTTTACGTCTGTGGCAGCGGTCTCACGACCTGGCCTCGGAGTTTCGAAGGAGAAGGAAGCTGCAACTGAGATTTCGGCAAGGAGAGCGACCGCGATGGCAACTACGGGTCCGCACTCCCAGGAGACATCTCCCCGCCGCTTCACATACCACGAGAAAAGATTGGCTGCAAAGATCCTGAAGAGGTATGAAGGGGTACCGCAGGAATCGCTGTCGCCGAATTCCAGTAAATCGGTAGAGCTAGCGAAAGCTGTGATACCGGATTTCCAAAATTCTTACATGCCAAAGAGGTTAAAAGTTAACCCTTTCAAGCGCCAGAGATCGGACCTGGAGTTAAATCCCCCTCCCAAGCGGCATCAGAATACCCCTGGAGCGGGCAAACTAAGCTTTGCTGAGGTAACCAAGGACAGGATCCTTGTAGGCGTCCTTGACCGAGGCAATGACCGTCTGGCCATCCCTAAGGACCGGTGGCGTTACGTGCGAAATGAACTCGGCAACATTCTTCTCAATGTTGCTCCAGAGTTTCCGGGTAGTTCGGCGCGAGTAACGGATGCGGGTTGGCACCAGGGTCAGATTAAATTACTCGCATGCGAGGATGCAAAAACCGTAGCACTGTACAAGGCAGTAGCTGCTAAGCTGGGTGAAGTCTACAAGGGCGCAAAGATAGAGGTCGTCGACTGGAAGGACATTCCAGCTCGTCCAAGGGCAAGGGCGTGGATTCCGGCCATCCCTGACGAACCCGAGAGAATTCTCGGGATGCTACGGCTAATGAATCCGTCCCTGCCAACGCATGACTGGAGTGTCAATCTGGTCGGGGATGCGGTAGGGCCCGACAGACAAGTGGTGTTCACCATGAATAAAGAGTCAATCGAGCCCCTCAAAAGGTGCAATGGCCTAGTACACTACAGCGTAGGCCAGATCGTTATCCACGTATATCGTGGGGATGCTCAGCGCGATGCCTTCTCGGCTGCTCCGGGGGAACCAGAAAACGAATTACCAGAAGAGGAAGCGGAGGATTCCGATGCAGAAAGCATGCTATCCGCCACGTCCCTTGGCGATAGTGCTGTGAACAACTCGGAGATGGAGGACAGCCTACAGGACGAGGAAGCCCTCGACGTCACGGTGGTAGCAGCCAATGCTGAGCGATTAACATCTAACGCTACAGACAGCAAGACTCCTGCAACGCCATATCGGGCAGTTAATCGGAACAACTCGTCGTTGATAGGCAACCTCCGGGATGGGGCAAACCTCGACGATATGGGGACGGCAGGGAAGTCTGTGCGCTCTCATGTTGGTGGTGCGCTTCAGATTAATCTAATCTTAATCGGTCTATATGCCCTACGCCGCCGAAGAACCCCCACCACAAACGGAGGTGAAAGACCTGGTGTCAAATTTCTGCACTGGTAATCTTATTATTGGAGCGGACGCTAATGCTCACCATGTCCAATGGGGGAGCTCCGACATCAATGCCAGGGGCGAGTCTCTGTTTGATTACCTCTTAACAACCAACCTGGTGATTTGCAACGTGGGTAATGAGCCTACTTTTTATCACTAAGACCCGCAGGGAGGTCATAGACCTCACTATCTGTAGTGAAGGCGCTTATGAGTGGGTCAGAAAATGGCGGGTTCTGGAAGAATATTCTTTCTCCGACCACCGTTACATAGAAATGGTT
Source organism: Campiglossa producta (assembly GCA_964058755.1). Classification (NCBI taxonomy): domain Eukaryota; kingdom Metazoa; phylum Arthropoda; class Insecta; order Diptera; family Tephritidae; genus Campiglossa; species Campiglossa producta. The sequence goes on along the minus strand of CAXKVI010000003.1, from coordinate 65,080,422 downwards.
TTAGACTTTATTGTAGAACAACCAATCATGAAGCGCAATCCACGTAACACTGATTGGCAGTTACACAATGAAATATTAGACAGAGACCTACCAGTACTGCCCTCACAAGCCCCCTCATCAGTAGAGGAGCTGGAGGATCTTGTTACTACATTTACATCGGCGCTCTCAAATGCTCTAGGACAGGCTTGTCCAGTGCCAAAACCACGCGGTAAACACAGGCCACATTGGTGGTCCTACGATTTGGACTCGCTCCGAATATCATGCCGGAAACAATTTAACAAGGCCAAGAGCTTCGGCTCTGAGCCTCATTGGCACGAATATAAAGCTAAACTAAGGGCCTACAAAAAAGCTCTGAGACAGGCGAAGAGAACCTCGTGGAGAAATTTCTGCACTGGCGTCGAAAAGGTCGACGACACAGCGAGACTTAGACGAGTCCTCTCGAAAAGTCAAACAACCATCAGCTATTTGCGAAAACCTGACGGATCCGGGACCAGCACGGAAGAGGAAACCCTTGAGCTGCTCTTGAATACACATTTTCCGGGGAATCTGCATGATGCACCACTAGCACCTGCAACAAACCTGGCAGTAAATATACCCATCACTGAGGAAAGAGTAAGGTGGGCAGTTAAGAGCTTTGAACCGTATAAGGCTGCCGGGCCGGACGGGATTATCCCCGCGCAACTTATAAACACGTTGGAGACATCAGCTAAATGGCTGGTATTTCTCTTCACAGCCTGCCTGGCTCTCAACCACATTCCGGGCTCCTGGAGAAGCGCCACGGTAGTGTTTATCCCTAAGGCTGGGAAGGCATCCCACTACGAGCCAAAAGACTACAGACCGATCAGTCTCTCGTCCTTTGTACTAAAAACCTTTGAGAGGACACTAAGCGACTACCTCTTAACGACTATTGATAGCAACCTTATCTCTAGCTATCAGCATGCATACACCAAGGGTAAATCAACAGAAACCGCTCTGCACAGCCTAGTGTCTGTCATTGAGAAATCGCTGTGTGAAAAGGACTACTGTCTCGTGGCCCTCCTAGACATTGAGGGGGCTTTCAACAATATAAGCCCGGAGGCTATCAACTCCGCTCTAACTAATCTGGGCGTAGATAGACCTCTAACTGGTTTAATTGACCAACTTTTAATGGGAAGGAAAATATCTTCTTCACTTGGTACGGTTGAGTTATCACGCTATGTCACAAGGGGAACACCCCAGGGTGGTGTTCTTTCCCCGCTTTTATGGAACCTCACAGTCAACTCGTTGCTACGTGACACAAGCTGGGGGGGGCGGGAAGATAGTGGCATACGCAGACGATTTAGCTATTGCATTCAGAGGCAAGTTCCCACAAACTCTGTGTGACCTGATGCAAGTAGCACTGCGAGAAGTTTCGACGTGGTCCTCTCGCTGCGGACTTAGTATCAACCCAGGGAAGGTGGAACTTGTCCTCTTCACCAACCGGTACAAAATACCGCCACTAAGCCTACCAGAACTAGATGGCACGCGCCTGGGCTTGTCGGATAAGGCCAAGTTTCTAGGCATAGTTCTGGACAGGAAATTGAATTGGAAGGAGAATGTTCTTCAGCGCCAGAAGAAAGCTTGCATCGCTCTTTACACATGCAAAAGAGCCATTGGCAAAAAATGGGGGCTCAGCCCTAGAGTATGCAGTTGGATCTACACGGCCATCATTCGCCCAATCATGCTTTATGGAGTCGTCGTATGGTGGCCTGCGCTGAGCAAGGCAACATACCTGAATCTGTTGCGGAAAGTCCATAGATCCAATATGATCTGTATAAGCGGTACGCTAAGGACAACGCCCAACGAAGCCCTCCAGGTCATTCTGGGCATTTTGCCACTTGATCTGGAAGGGTTTCGGTCAGCGGCGGCATCAGCTCTGCGCCTAAGAGAAACCTCCAGTTGGGCTGCGGGTACTATTGGACACTCCAGTATTCTGGAATCTTACAGCTTTCTCCCTCTAAGCACAGATCGTTGTGCGACTACTACAGTCGGGGATAGCTGTTTCAAAATAAACATTCCCAGCAGAGAACACTGGGAGAGGACGGATTGGCGTCCCGAAACAAATGGTGGCACTTCCATATACACCGACGGCTCGAAGTTGGACGGCAGAGTTGGAGGAGGCGTTTATTCAAGGGATTTGGACCTTGAGCTCTCCTTCAGACTACCTGATCATTGTAGCGTCTTCCAGGCGGAAGTCTCGGCAATCCTGGACGCCGCGGCCTGGTTAAGCAAACGTGTTATCGGAGAATTTATCGCTATTTTCAGCGATAGCCAAGCGGCCATCAAATCCCTTGGCTCATACACGTTCAACTCTGAACTGACGCTCAGATGTCGTCGATCTCTTCAGGAGATGGCCCAACAGAACCGCGTAAACCTCATATGGGTCCCGGGACATAGGGACATTGAGGGAAACTGTAAGGCAGACGAGCTTGCCAGGCAGGGCACGACCAAGCAGGTTCTTCAGGATAAAGAGCGCTTAGGTATGCCGTTTGCCACATGCAAACTAATTCTGAAGGAGCACACACTCCGTCAAGCCAACGAAAGATGGCTGCAATCCCCAGGGTGTCGCATATCGAAACAAACCTTGCCAAAATGGGATCTTAAAAGGTCTAGACGCATTTATGCCCTAACTAGGAGGGAAATCTGCATATTGATAGGGGTATTAACCGGTCACTGCCTCATTGGTAGGCATGCAGAAAGGCTAGGTGTGCCCTACCGACGATGCTGCAGGAGTTGCAAAGATGATGAGGAGGAGGAAACAGCGGAGCACCTCATCTGCAACTGTCCGGCTTTAAGCGGCGCGAGAACGCGCTTTTTGGGAGTTCCGTTCCTGGATACCCTAAGCCAGATCGCGGAACTGGACATAAAGGACTTGATGGGCTTCATAAAGTCATCTAAGTGGTTCGAGGAGGAGTAACGGTGTCGGTTTAGGAGTGTCAGTCCCGGGATTCTGCTATGTGGAAAATCCCAACAACTCAGGGATTTTCCATATGGCTGGGTCCCGGGACTGACTTTCCTTGTGTTGGTGGTATCACAACGGGCCTTTCAAAATTGGCCTAAGTGTGCCTCTGCGGCAGCCACTTGAACCTAACCTAACCTATCGAAATACTATAAGCCCATACCGGGTTTTTGTGCAATTTAAATTAAAAACTTATTTTTTATGTAACAATTAATGTAAGTTTAATATAACTAGAGTTCGCCCAGTGGTTGAAATTCAACCACAAAACCTTATTTTATTTTCCTACCTTTTTGCTATTTATAAATTTTCCTTTCTTTTCCATATTTTATATATTTTTGGTTTCTATACATTCCTATTCATTTTGCCTTTTCCTCCCTCTTTACACCATTCAGTAATATAGTTTCAATGTTGATAATTATTTATTCTTCTTAGGTCGTCTTCATACGTATTTCTTTCCTTTCCTTTCCTTAGCATTCATTTGCTTTTATTTCCTTTCCTTTCCTCTCCTTTCATCCAATTTATTTCTTTTGCTTTTCTTTCCTTCTCTTCCCTTTTATTTCCTTTCCTTATCTTCTCCGTTCTTTTCCTTTTCTTTCCTTTTCTCTTCTTTCCTTTTCTTTCCTTTTCTCTTCTTTCATTTCATTTTATTTCCCTTCTTTCTTTCTTTCTTTTTTGTTCTTCTCTGTTCTTTTCTTTTATTTTTCTTTCTTTTCGTTTCTTTTATTTCCATTACATTCCTTTTTTCCTTTTATTTTCTTTTTCTTTCCTTTCCTTTCGTTTCCGTTGCTTTAGTTGACTTTCATTTTATTCATTTTTTTTCCATTTCATTTCTTTTCTTTTATTTTTTTCTTACCTTTTTTCTTTCACTTTATTTCTTAAATTTCCCTTTCTGTAATTTCGTTTCATTACCTTTCCTTTTCTTACCTCTCCTTTCCTTCCTCTTTTGTTCCTTTCCGCAACTCTTTTTCTTTCATTCATTTCTTTAACTTATTTTCTTTAGCTTTTCATTACCTTTCTTTCCTTTATTTTTCTTTCTTTTTATTTTCATTTATTTTCCATACCTTCTTCCTCGCTACCTTTTCTTTCCCTTCTTTTTTTTCTTCTTTCCTTTCTTTGTCTTTCTCCTTTTGCTTCTCTTTTCCACTGCTTTACCTACATTACATTTCCTTTCTTCCCTTCCTTTTTTCTTTTCCATTCCTTTCCTTTCCTTTCCCTTTGATTTTTCAATTTCTGATTTTACTTTTTTTTTAATTTTACCAATTTTCCATTTAATTTATATCACTAAGTCTAGCCACGAAGGGCCTTGTGCATGATCTAGCTTATTTGTGCTTTTTTTTCAAAAGCATTTGCTTCTCTGAATCCCCACGCACAGATTTTGTTTTTGTAAACACTGTTTGTACCTAAGCTCAATAAAGTTGACGCGCTGGCTAATGTTATCTTATTGCTGCCAACAAAACTACTCACCCTACTGCAATGAATGCAAACACAACAATGCAAGTGGTCATACATACATACACCCATAACAGCGGCTCTATAAAGCGAATGCGTGTATAGCACTTGTAGTGGTGTGATCTTCAAATCATATTATAATTAATTTTTTTAAATTTTTGGTTTGTTGTCGCACACCCTGCTCGGCGAGACATATCGATACATACCTTATATACCTTAGAATTGTGGTTATTGCAAAAAAGGGAGAAACCTGTTATGTTTGCGCATTTATATATAATAAATTTGTAATAGTAAGTGTCTGCTGTACCTTAGACATAAACAAATAAATAAATAAAAAAAATCTGTTGTAGATATATCCTAATGTTTTGTCGTCAGCTTTTCTGTTGTACTGCTTTGCTGCACCACCCTAATGTGAAGATTGTTTGTATGGTATCACTTAATCCAAATTTGCATTTGTCACGAGGGAGTCACTTACTTGGTTTTGTTGTGAACGGGGAATATGTACATATATTAAGAGAGAGTTGAAGAAAATTTCAGATGGTCGTATTTCGACCACGGGCGATCCTAGTATACATAAATACACATTTACATATTTGTGTTGTCCCGGTAAGTGTTGTTGTAATTCTTAATTTTGCAATTACTATGCTAGGCTCTATTGTTCTTTGTTTAGCAACCAAATTTACTGCGCCAGTGCTAGGGTGGAGCAAAAACTTTTATTTTCGGGTCATACAGTTGTAAGGTAGATATAAATGGTGCATGTACTCATCATGTTCCTACAGGGCAGTTCCACCCGTCATGCAATGCACCCCTGCAATAATGTGCAAGAATTGAATCGTGGTGAATTGCATGACGAGTGTAACAGGTGTCATCGCCCATATTAGACACCTGTGTGTGAAAGAGAAAATAGTGACCGATATCAACGAACGTCTGGCACCGGCCATCGTGCGATCGTTGATATCGGCCATTACAATTTTGGACACACAAGTGGCAGCTACACAATTCAGTTTAGTTCTACTTTTTAATAAAATTAAACAAGTGATAAATTTAAAAAAAAAGACTTTTGTTTCCGATTTGTTAATTCGGGTTGAAAGTGGAGAGGAAGTTCCTCCACCTGAGTAGCGGATTATCCCCAGCAGCAGTACCAGCAGCCGTAGGTAAGGCCTAATAGAAGAACTCCCAGCGGAGCACCCCCCAAGTAGGTGCACCAACATGGCGACCGTGACAAAAAAGACTTTTGTTTCCGATTTGTTAATTCGGGTTGAAAGTGGAGAGGAAGTTCCTCCACCTGAGTAGCGGATTATCCCCAGCAGCAGTACCAGCAGCCGTAGGTAAGGCCTAATAGAAGAACTCCCAGCGGAGCACCCCCCAAGTAGGTGCACCAACATGGCGACCGTGGGGCTGGAGCCTCAATATGGATGACATCAGCAGGAGTGGCGGTGAGTAGTACTTTAAGTGGTGTGGAGTGGAAATATTGAAAATTTAAAGATTGGAAACTAAATAATAATATAACTTAACTAATCAAAACAGAAATAATAAAACAATGCGCGTAACTAAATAATACCTAAAACTAAAATATGCAGAGGTAATTTTTCAAATAAAATATGCAGAAGTAATTTTTCAAATAAAATGTATAATTAAAGATCTAAAATCAACGGAAATAATGTCGAAATACGTAAAACTATAATAAAATAAACTAAATTTCGCAGAAATAATAATTAATTAACTTATTTATATAATAAAACTTACTAAAAGATACAGAAATAATACGCAAATAGTTTAAAGTATAATAAAATTAATTAAAAATTACAGAAATAATCATTAACCAACTTTTCTATAATAAAAGCAACTTAAACCTACAGAAATAATCTTTAAAACCTACGGATATAATATAAGTAACTAAAATATACAGAAATAATTTCTAAATACATATACTTATGGACATAATACAAGGAACTAAAAGCTACGGAAATAATATTTTTTTCAACAAATACATATACATACATAATAAAACCAACTAATATTTACGGAAATAAAACTTACAGCGATAATAAAAGAAAATTAAAAACTACGTTAATAAACTAAACTTTTACAAATATATTGGAATTTCGGTATTTGATGGTACTGTACATAACGGCACACTCCACCACGCCACTTAACGTAGCGGCACATTTTTTTACTCACGCCACTCACACTGCACAGCAACCATCAGCAGCGAGCGAGACAGCCGCAGCAGCAGCAGCGGTGAAAGCAGCGGCAGCGGCAGTAGCAGTGCAGCGGTGGAAGCAGAGTAGCAGTTATTAGATATAAATATGTATATGTGATTTTTTTTCCCTTAGGGTTTTTTTTTACAATCATATGTACACATAAATTTTTTTTTTCTGATACACATTTTTGGATTTTTTTTAAATACGGTGGTACCGTGAACAACCATATTATTACATTTTTTCTCACAGCGGTGCGTCCGCTTGTACCCAAAACGGTGGTCCCGTACAACAACCATATTACAATTTTGATTAAAGCGGTGCGTCCGCTTTGTGTATACCCTACACAAAACCATTGCCATAGACTTTTGCCATTTAACTTTGTTTAATTAATAATATTTTGTTTTTTTTCATACAATTGCTTACATTAGATAAAACTTTTTTGCCGGTTTCTTGTTTTGTAAACTTAACTTAAATATGGACTTAACTAATTTTTGTACAATAGGTTAAAAATCAAACAAATACAAAAAAACACTTAGAAAAATTTTTTTGTTTGAAATTGCATGAACTCCTAAATCCTTTTGCATGCTAAATCCCAAATTATGTGATTAATGGTTTTCATCGGATGACTTATGGATACAGCGGGTAATTTCAACATTCGGATTTTTTTGTATTTCCTTGGATTTTTGGATTTTTTTTTAATTTTCATGATTTCGAACTTTGGTGAATATTAAGTTAACAGAATCGAGATTTTGCTGTGTTTTTTGGACTTATAGTGGTATGACTGATTTAGAAGAAGAATTTACAGAAAGATATTCGGAGTTTGTAAAAGTTACTAAAAGAGTTTTGCAAAATCGACAACTTTCGTCGAAAATAGAAAAGCTCAACGAATATAAGAAACTGCTTGTAGCTTCTTATAATCACATTTTAATACATGTCAAAAATCATACTGAACTACATGAGTCCTCAAAAGCACAAGTAAAATTAGAACGTTGTAGAGATCTTTTAGAACGGTGTTTCGATAAATTAGATTTTCATATTAAAATTCCATTAGAGCCATTAGAGCTTATTTGCAAAACAGACTCAATTGAATCTGGTTCTGAGGAGGAATACTCAGATGCAAAATCACAAACTTCATCGCTTGTTCCTATTTCAAAAAGCACCTCTCTACCAAACTTAAAAGATTCCTTAACTCTGGAAGATTCGTTAACTCTAATAGAAGAACCAATAGTTGCAATAAGTTCACCAAATATTTCGAATTGTACTCAGAATTCCATTAAAATGCCTAGTATTGAAGAAAAAAGATCCTTAATAAGCCTTTGTGCTTCGACAATCAGGGAAAATTATAATGGAGATCCGTTAGCACTCGAATCGTTTATTGATAAAATTAATCTTATTATTATTATCGGAGTGTAATGGAGTGTGGTTGCTAAGTGACCTTGCTCAATCCCGACTCTTGCGTCCTCGTTCGTGCACTCTGGGCAACGGGAGCTACCTAGGCTCGCGGCAGAAAGAGAGGGAGCCCCGGTGGGGCCACTCTGACATACTTGGTTTAAGGGCTCACCGAGGTTTTTGCGCAGCGTCTGTTCACCATGAGGTGCGGCTGCAAGCGGGCGTCTGTCTTGAAGCAAGCGGCTCGCTATATAAATGTGTAAATATTTTCCAAAAACCCCGAAACGGGTTGTGCGCTGGGTTTGGGACCCGCCACGTAAAAAATTTAGTCCAATGAAAAATAAATTAAAGCCTCGGATGAGAACCCCCTTTAATGTTGACGACCCGGCAAAACGAATAAGGCATAATGATTTGGATATTAGGGCATGTACCGGGAATGTCCGGACCCTTTCAAGGGACGGTACCGCTGCCCGACTGGTTGATGTCCTCGTTAACGCAAAGGCTGACATCACCGCCCTGCAGGAAATGCGATGGACGGGACAAGGAAAGACGACCATCGGATCTTGTGACGTATACTACAGTGGCCAGACACGCGGCAAAGCGCGTGGTGTAGGATTCGTGGTGGGAAAGAGACTTCGCCGCCAAGTACTAGCGTTCACCCCCGTGGACGAGCGTCTCGCTGCGATCCGCATCAAAGCGAAATTTTTCAACATAACATTTATCTGCGCCTATGCGCCGACTGAGGAGACGGACGACGCAGAGAAGGACTCCTTCTACGATAAACTTGAACAGACTTATGATCGCTGCCCCCAACATGATATCAAAATCGTGCTCGGCGACTTTAATGCGAAGGTGGGCAAGGAAGGAGTCTTTGGTCCAACAGTTGGAAAATTTAGTCTCCATGATATAACATCCCCCAACGGCACTAGGTTGATTGATTTCGCTGCTGCTCGCAATATGGTCATCAGTAGTACCAGGTTCCAGCATAAACGAATACACCAAGCCACATGGCTGTCTCCTGATCAAAGAACAAGAAACCAGATTGATCATGTCATGATCGACGGCAGACATAGCTCCACCGTTCTGGACGTGCGTACCCTTCGTGGTCCCAATATCGACTCGGACCATTATCTTGTTGCAGCCAAGATACGCACACGCCTCTGTGTAGCAAAGAAAGTGCGCACAGTAACGGAAGGAAAGTTTGACGTCGAGAAGCTGCGCACGACACAGACAGCTGACAATTTCTCCACTCGACTCTCACACCTGCTATCGGAGAGCAATCCTCGACCTAACGATGCAACCGAGCAATGGAAGCATATCTCTCACTCATTACGTACCGCCGCTGAGGCCACTATAGGGTTCCAGCGAGCCCGCAAAAACAACTGGTACGATGAGGAATGCAGCACTGCCTCGGACAAAAAGGACGCTGCCTACAGGGAGACGTTGCGAACGGGCGCAACCCGCAGTGTATGGCAACGCTATCGTGAGGCAAAGAAGGAAGAGAGACGCCTTTTCAGAAAAAAGAAACGTGAGGCCGAAAGGCGTGAGTGTGAGGAGCTTGAGATGCTGGCTGACAGGAATGATGCCCGAAAATTCTATGAAAAGATCCGGCGGATGACGGAAGGTTTTAAGACCGGGGCAAGTTCCTGTAAGGACAATAATGGCGACCTGGTAACCGACGTACATAGTGTACTTAAATTATGGAGGGAGCACTTCTCCTCACTGCTAAATTGCGAGGGAGACGTCGAACCCGATACCCCAATCCCTGACGATGGAAAAGTCGTCCCACCACCTGACTATGATGAAGTGAGGATAGCTATATCCCGGCTGAAAAACAACAAAGCGCCTGGAAAAGACGGACTACCCGCCGAGCTGTTCAAACACGGAGGCGAAGAGCTGGTAAAAAGCATGCATCAGCTCTTATGCAGAATATGGTCAGACGAGTGCATGCCTCCAGATTGGAATTTAAGTGTGCTCTGCCCAATCCACAAGAAAGGCGATCCCGCTAACCGCACCAACTACCGCGGAATCAGCCTTCTTAATATCGCGTATAAGGTTCTTTCTAGCGTATTGTGTGAAAGACTGAAGCCCATCGTAGACAAGCTGATTGGACCTTATCAGTGTGGCTTTAGACCTGGTAAGTCTACCATCGACCAGATTTTCACGATACGCCAAATCCTGGAGAAGACCCATGATAAAAGAATCGACACACACCATCTCTTTGTCGATTTCAAAGCCGCTTTTGACAGCGCAAAAAGGAGTTGCCTGTATGCCGCCATGTCTGAATTTGACTTCCCTGCAAAGCTTATACGGCTTTGCCAAATGACGTTGAGCAATACTAACAGCTCCGTCAGAGTCGGGAAGGACCTCTCTGAGCCATTTGAAACCAAACGAGGCTTCAGACAGGGCGACTCCCTTTCGTGCGATTTCTTCAACCTGATGCTGGAGAAGATAATTCGAGCAGCAGAGCTAAACCGCAATGGTACAATCTTTTACAAGAGCGTGCAATTGCTGGCGTATGCCGATGATATTGATATCATTGGCCTTAACAACCGCGCCGTAAGCGCTGCCTTCTCTGGACTGGATAAAGAAGCGAAAAAAGTGGGTCTTGCGGTCAACGAGGACAAGACGAAGTATTTGCTGTCATCAAAGAAAGAATCGGCGCACCTGCGCCTTGGCAGCCACGTCACTGTTGATAGTTACAAATTTGAAACTGTGAGGGACTTCGTCTATTTGGGAACCAGCATTAACACCGAAAATAATATCAGTCTAGAAATCCAACGGAGAATCACTCTTGCGAACAAGTGCTACTTTGGACTGAGTAGGCAATTGAGAAGTAAAGTCCTCTCTCGAAGAACAAAGATCGCGCTCTATAAGTCTCTCATCATACCTGTCCTGATGTATGGCTCAGATTCATGGACAATGTCAAGAGAAGATGAGATGGCCCTTGGAGTATTTGAGAGAAAAGTTCTCCGGAAGATTTATGGTCCTTCCCGTGATGCCGACGGCGAGTATCGAAGGAGATTTAACGATGAGCTGTACGAGCTTTACGCAGATCTGACCATAGTCCAGCGAATTAAAGCCCAAAGGCTCCGCTGGCTGGGTCACGTCATGCGAATGGACAAAGAAGCTCCAGCCCAGAAGGTTTTCCAATCGTCACCCGAATTCGGCAGCAGAGGAAGGGGGAGGCCTCGACTGAGATGGAAACAACAGGTGGAGGATGACTTGAACTCCCTTGGGGTTTCCAATTGGCGTCAGTTATCGCTAAAAAGGAATGACTGGCGCGCTTTGATAGGCGACGGCCAAAATCGCTTAGGCGGTTAAGCGCCAATAAATGATGATGAATCTTATCGAAGAATTAGTAGATGAGGGTTTAACTAGTACATTCATAGCATTCATAAAATCAAAGTTAGAGGGAAAAGCCCGAGAAGCTATACCGACGCAAGTAAATTCAGTTAACGAAATTAAAATAGCACTACGTAATAGGATCAAACCAGATAACTCGAAAGTAGTAGCAGGGAAAATAGCCGCGTTACACGTTAACAACAACAATTATACAGATTTTGCCAAAAAAGTTGAAGAATTAGCTGATTCACTTGAGCGGTCGCTTATTATTGAAGGGATTACTCAAGGAAAAGCTCATGAAATGGCAGTTGAACAAACGGTTAACGTGTGTCGCTTAAATGCTAGATCTGATTTGGTCAAAACTATTTTGGCTTCAACAGCTTTCACCGATCCTAAAGACGTAGTAGCTAAATTGATTGTTGAACAAAATAACGAAGTAAAAGAGCGTCAGGTTTTAGCTTTTCGTGCACGCGGTAATAATACATTCAGAAATTCGCGTGGTAGCTATCGTGGCTTTTACCCAAATCGAAACTTTAACAGCTATAGAAATAATCGATCATTTTCATACAATAACAACTCCAATGGTAATAATAGTCAACGAAATCGATTTGCTAACGGAAATAGGTATCAAAGTCGAAATAACACCAATAATAATTCACGTTCAAATTCCGGTAACAGTACTAGTAACAATAGCGGTAACAATTCAAGAACAACAAATGGTAGAGGTAGAAGCGCGAATGTCCGCGCTTTAAACGCGAATGCCCCTCAGGAGCGAACACTGGGGGAGGACGAATACAGCGAATAAGCAATTTTACTTCACCAAAAGCCATTTATTGTTTAAATTTAAATTACTCAGATTTCATTGAATTACAACTTAACGAGTCACAAAAATTTTGTTCTTTCTTAGTAGACACACAAGCAGACATTTCTTTAGTAAAAATCTCAAGCATAGACAGAAATATTCCTTTTAATACAAACGATATTATTAACATTACCGGTGTCACTTCTAATTCTGTTTCAACTTTAGGTAAAATTACCGTAAACTTAAATTTTTCCAACTTTTCTGTTAAACATACTTTGCACATAGTAAATGAAGACTTTAATATTCCATCCGATGGCATTTTGGGTAAAGATTTTCTGAAAATTAACAAATGCATCATAAGTTATGAAAAAAATAATATTTCCTTTTGGGTAGGTGATGAAAAAGTCGCGGTACCAATCCTTCACGGAACAGAAAGCGACAGTTGTGTAATACCGCCCAGATGTGAAATATTTAGACTTTTTGATTTAGGAAAAACACCCGACCCACTTTTCGTGGATTCTCAAGAAATTGAAAAAGGTGTTTTCACAGCGAGATGCATTGTTAATTCCAATAACCCAATAATTAAAGTTATAAACACAACAGATGATGTAAAGTATGTTAAAAGAAACAGTATTCGGTCAGAAAAACTTTCAAATTACAACGTTTATTCAATTAACAAAACAGAAACGGAAGAAAAACGTACGCAAAAACTGATTTCAATTTTAAAAAACCAAATTCCTCAAAATGCTCACAGTAAATTAATCGACCTTTGCATAAAATATGCTGACATTTTCGCTTTGGACACAGACAAAATGACTTTAAACAATTTTTACGAGCAAACATTAAGAGTGACGGACAACGACCCGGTATATGTTAAAAACTATCGATTGCCATATTCCCAACGTGAGGAAATAAATCGCCAAGTAAATAAGTTGTTAGATAATGATTTGATTGAGCCTAGCTATTCTAATTACAATAGTCCTTTGATTGTGGTCCCCAAAAAGGATACTAATGGTCAAAAAGCATACCGTATGTGCGTAGATTTTCGCGGAGTTAATAAAAAACTCATTGCTGATAAATTTCCTCTTGCTAGAGTTGACGATATCTTAGATAATCTCGGTAGAGCTAAGTATTTTTCGACATTAGATCTTTTTTCGGGATTTCACCAAATTCCCTTGCATCCTGACTCTCGCGACATTACTTCTTTCAGCACTGATCGAGGTGCATTTAGATGGAAAGTACTTCCATTCGGGTTAAATGTAGCACCAAATTCATTCTCACGAATGATGACCATAGCTTTTTCGGGTATACCACCCAATGTTGCATTTTTATATGTCGACGATATTATCGTCATTGGTTGTAGTGAAGCACATCATATCAAAAATCTTTCAAAAGTTTTCGAAACTTGTAGGTCTTTCAATCTCAAACTAAATCCTAACAAATGCAATTTCTTACGACCAGAGGTAACTTTTCTAGGTCACAAATGTACAGCAAAGGGTCTGTTGCCAGATGACTCAAAAATTAACGCTATTAAAAAGTACACAAAACCGACCGATAAGGATGCGGTTCGACGTTTCGTCGCATTTGCCAATTATTACAGGCGCTTTATACCTAATTTTGCGTCACTGGCAGCGCCTTTAAATCGGTTAATTAGAAAAAGAGTTGAATTTGTTTGGGATGTTGATTGCGAAAGATCATTTTTATCCATGAAAGCAGCTTTGCTTTCACCAAAATTGCTACAATACCCAGATTTTACTAAACAATTTATTATTACAGTAGACGCTTCAATAACTGGATGCGGTGCTATTTTAAGTCAGGATCATGAGGGCAGTGATTTACCAATTTGTTTCGCTTCTAAAGCATTTAATAATGCCGAAAAGAAAAAACCAATCATCGAATTGGAACTTTTAGCCATTTACTTCGCAATAAAGCAATTTCGACCATATGTGTATGGTACTAACTTTATTGTAAAATCCGATCATAGGCCGCTAGTATACCTATTCAATATGAAAGACCCCTCTTCAAAACTTTCGAGAATTAGGCTTGAACTAGCGGAATATAACTTCACTATTGTTTATATTAAAGGTAAATCAAATGTAGGCGCTGATGCACTCTCACGCATCACAATCGATGAAATTAAAGAATCTAACAAACAAATTTTAGCAGTACAAACTAGGGCGATGGCAAATCGATCAAACGACAAAAACTTACTTAAGGAAAACGTCACAACTATAGACAAACAACAAACTTTACAAGTTTACGATAAATTTTCATTCAACTTTTCAAATAAAATACCACGTATCAGATCGGAAATCATTTACGATAAAAATAGAAAAACTACATATTTACATATTTTTGCGCATATTAAACATAAAAAACTCGAGTTACTTAGTTTTGAGGTTGCTAACGAAATAATGTCTTTAGAGAAATTACTTTCGAGGCTTGATTCAGAAGCCAGCAAACGCAAAATTAAGCAAATAGAATGGCCTAAAAATGATATATTTTTCAATCATTATACTATTATAAATTTAAAAGATCGCGGAAATAAATTACTCAAATTTTTAGAAATTATTTTAACTGATCCAGTCGAAACTGTGACAGAAGACGAGAAAAAACTTAAGTTGATGACAATTTACCACGACGACCCTATTTCAGGAGGACATTGTGGTTCCAAAAAACTTTACGCAAAACTAAGAACAAAATTTTACTGGAAAGGTATGACTCGCGATATAGCAAAATACGTAAAAAGTTGTAATAAATGTCTTTTGAACAAGGTGAAACCAAAAACAAAAGAAAATCTTGTAATAACTCCAACACCTTGTAAACCTTTTGATGTATTAGTTATTGATACTATAGGACCCCTACCTGAGTCCAATTATGGTAATAAGTTCGCACTAACCATGATTTGTGACATGACAAAATATTTAGTAACAGTAGCTATACCAGATAAGTCTGCAAAAACAATTGCATCTGCAATTTTTGAAGGCTTTATCTTAACTTACGGTGTAATGAATTCCATAAAATCAGATTTGGGCACAGAATTCAAAAATGAATTAATTGCTGAAATAACCCAACTGTTGAACGTAAAACATGATTTTTCAACTGCATACCATCACGAAACTGTTGGCACAATTGAACGTAATCATAGAGTCTTTAACGAATACTTACGTGCATATTTGAATGACACCCATTCAGATTGGGATACTTATTTAAAATACTTTACATTTTTACACAACACTACACCAAGCACAGTTTTTGACAATAAATTTTCACCTTTTGAATTAGTATTTGCAAAAAAGGCAACTTTGCCAAACGAATTAACAAAAGATAAAATTGATCCAATTTATAATGTCGAAAACTATGCTAAAGAAATTAAATTTCGGATGCAAAATACCCACAAAATGGCACAAAATCTAATAAATAAAAATAAATTACAAACTAAAACTTTCTATGATAAGACGGCTCGCCCGTTAATTGTTAAAATTGGCGATAAAGTTATTTTACAAAAGGAACCCAAAAATAAACATGAAAACATATATCAAGGTCCTTTCATAGTTAAGAAAATTGATGAACCTAATGTTACCTTATTCGATGAATTAACAAATAAAGAAAAAACTGTACATAAAAATAGGCTTTGTAAAGTAAATTAGCATATATTTTTCTCAAAACGTCAAAAACTTTTATTTAATCTTTTTATTTGTAAAAATAAAAAAAAATATATTTTTGTAAATTCACACTTCACACTTATTAAGATAAGCATTTTGTTATATAGCCAAGAAGGCAAACTCAAAGTAAACATGTATTTAAAAAAAAAAAAAAAACAAAAAAATACACAAAAAATTTTTTATTATTTTTCTACAAAAAAAAAAAAAACTTAAATAGTACATAATTGTAAAACATTTTGCATTATATAGCCAAAAAGGCATACAAAAAAAACTATTTTTATAAATACAAAAAATGAAGATTATTAGCTAAAGGAAAAATTAAAAGAACAATTTTCAAACTAAATTTATTCTTACCGAAATGTACAAAACAAAAAAAAAACGAAAACATTGTACAAACGAAAACCTCGTAAATCATATTTAATATTTTTCTATTTTAATCAATGTTTAATAAATTGTAATTTAGCTAAGAATTAAGCGTTTTACATTTTAAGTAAAAATTTTTTCGAACGAACGAACTTATAAAAAAGGGGAGGAACACCCTAATGTATACCATTCGTTCATTCGAAAAAACTTTAAATTAAGTACATGGGCAAGAAGAATCTAGCAAGATTGATCACCTTGCTAAATTCTTCTTTTCCCCAAAAAGGGTGATGTAAGGTAGATATAAATGGTGCATGTACTCATCATGTTCCTACAGGGCAGTTCCACCCGTCATGCAATGCACCCCTGCAATAATGTGCAAGAATTGAATCGTGGTGAATTGCATGACGAGTGTAACAGGTGTCATCGCCCATATTAGACACCTGTGTGTGAAAGAGAAAATAGTGACCGATATCAACGAACGTCTGGCACCGGCCATCGTGCGATCGTTGATATCGGCCATTACAATTTTGGACACACAAGTGGCAGCTACACAATTCAGTTTAGTTCTACTTTTTAATAAAATTAAACAAGTGATAAATTTAAAAAAAAAGACTTTTGTTTCCGATTTGTTAATTCGGGTTGAAAGTGGAGAGGAAGTTCCTCCACCTGAGTAGCGGATTATCCCCAGCAGCAGTACCAGCAGCCGTAGGTAAGGCCTAATAGAAGAACTCCCAGCGGAGCACCCCCCAAGTAGGTGCACCAACACAGTGAACACATTTCCTTGGGATTTGGAAGTTTTCGTCCAGTTTCGGTTTTGCCGGTTTGAGTGGTGCTAATTGGTCCAAATTGTTGAGTCCCTTTTTTGGAAATTTTTAAGGTGTAATTTCGGAGGTTTTATTTATTTCTGGGAAAATTCTTGAATTTGTCGTAAACCATGGAAATCAATAGGTTGTCTCAAGAGGAGTTGGCGTACGAGATGGAGGCAAGAGGGTTGCCTGTAGCATCGGTAGAATCCATGAGAAAATAGTTGCGGGCATCGCGAGGAGTAGAAAGACGAGGATCAGTCGATTTATACAAGGATTACCCGTTTACATTTGATGTGGATTTTGCTGAAGAAGAGGCAAAAATGGACGAAATTGCCAAACTGTTGCCCAACGTTGGAAAGGGCGGAAAATCGTCGGAGGGGGCCAAGGCGACCACGAAATTGGAGTGGTGTTTAAATAGAATAGGGCGGGCGAAACGGGAAAATGATGAGGACATCGCTAAGCAAACGGAAATTCGGAGCAAGTTAGTTTTACTACTGGGAGATTTACAGGAGATAACCGGCGAAAATGAGGTTGAAAAACCGGTGCAACCCAGCAGTGAAACTGTGGGACCAGTACTGTTCCAAAAGGAGTAGAGGTGGGAGCAGTCCCACTAGTGGCCCAAACGGAGGTGATAGGCGGACTAGTACCGGGAGTGGTACAGAAGCCTGCGAATTTGGCTAAATGGGAACTGAAGTTCGACGGGGAAAAATCTGGTTTGTCCCTGTATGCATTTTTGGAGCGGGTTGATGAGTTAAGTGAAGCACGCGGTGTTGCCAAGGCTCAGCTGCTGCGGGGCTCGGTAGATTTGTTTTCAGGAAAGGCGCTTCTATGGTTCCGTTCGGTTAGGCGGTCGATAACTAGTTGGGAAGAATTGGTCCGTGAGCTGAAGTTGGAGTTCCTACCCCCGAACGATGATGATTTGCTGACGACGGAAATTGGAAGAAGGTCTCAAGGGGCTAACGAGTCTATAGGGGTATACGTAGCGGCGTTGAGAATAATGTTGAGTAGGTTACAGGAGTTCATCTCGGAGAATAGGATGTTAGGTATTATAAGGGCGAACCTTTTACCCTTCTACCAGACCCAGTTGGGACTAGTTACTCCAGGGTCGATTTCGGAGTTAGTCGCTTTAGGAAGAAAATTGGAGGCAGTTAGGTCCTCGGTAGACGCTTTTGTTCCTCCTCCAAGGGTCTGCTGGAGCCGGACTTGGCCTATGTAGCGGTAGGTGGCGAGGTAGTTGCTTCGGTGGGCCAGTCGAGGACCATTCCGTGAGGTAAGGTGAGTCCCTACACTCGCTGTTTCAATTGTAAGCGTTTTGGCCATGTGTCTAAAGATTGTCACAAGGCATTGAAGTGCTTTGGCTATGGTAGGTCTGGAGCCATGAAGCGGGACTACCCGGTGTGTGCAGCGAAGCCTAGTGGTGGTCAGGAAAATAATCGAAGAGCGGCCCCAGAGGGAAGGTGGTCTCAAAACCAATTCAGGTCGAGTCGTGAGCCACAATCGAGGTCGAACGATGCTCCTAATAGATCGGGAAACGGGAACTAGACTCCGGGGATGGCAGGTCAGGTAGTCTAACAGGGCGAGTTAGTAATCCTGCTAGCTCCCAGCTGGCTATAATCGGGGATCGTCGAGTTGTCAACTGTATGGGTTATTCGCTAGTGGCAAGCGGCCACGATCGGCCACCCCATCTAAATGTTTCGGTATTTGGATTTTCTTTGAAGGCACAATTGGAGTCTGGGGCTTCCCGTACTGTGGTTGGTCGGCTCGGTTGGAGCATGCTACAGGCGTATGGTATCATTGTTCGTTGCAGATCACTTTGGCGGATGGTGGCCAAGTATCTACGGTAGGTTCGGTGTTGCTACCAATTGCGGTGGAGGGCAAGTCGATCCTCATTAATTGTCTTGTTGTTCCTGGTGTTCCCCATGCTCTTATTCTTGGTATAGATTTCTGGACCAAGGCGATTATAATCCCGGATCTGAGGAGAAGGGAATGGTCGTTTTCTCGGCTGGAACAGGAGCCGTCGGTAGCACTCATGGTCACTGTGGTTAGATGCTAGGCAGTCTGAAGCTTTAGGAAATAAGAGTAAAGGCAGGAGTTGAACCTGTAAAACAGCGGTACTATCCGGTATCGCCTACTATACAGTCGCGTATGGACGAAGAGTTAAAGGATATGCTCAACAAGGGTGTCATTGAGAAGTCTCATAGTCCCTGGGTCTCCCCTGTGGTCATGATAAGGAAAAAAGATGGTAGCTATAGGTTTTGTGTAGACTACCGGGTGTTAAACAAGTGTACTGAAAGGGATGCAAAGTTTTTATCAAGTTTAGATATAAAATCCGCCTATTGGCAAATACCAGTTGAGGAAAAGTCTAGGCCCTTTACAGCATTCACGGTGCCAGGCAGGGGTCTGTTTCAATTTAAGAGGATGCCTTTTGGGTTGCATAATGCGCCGGCCACTTGGCAAAGGTTTATAGATTCTGTTATAGGTCTGGAATTAGTGCCCCATGTCTTCGTGTACTTAGATGACATACTCATCGTTACAAACATTATTTTGAAAAACATTTAGAAATTCTGGAAGATGTTTTGGATAGGTAAGCTAGAGCAGGCCTTAGGATTAATAGAGATGAATGCAATTTCTGTAGGCCAGAGTTAAGGTATTTAGGCTATATTGTAGATAGGAATGGCCTACATGTGGATCCTGAGAAGGTTGAGGCCATGATTAGGGTTGAGAAACCGAGAAGTGTTAAGCAAGTGCGATCGTTTATAGGCACAGTCTCCTGGTACCGTAGATTCATCAAAGATTTTTCAGAGTTAATTAGACTTCTCACCGAATTGACGAGGAAGAACAAGAAATTTGTCTGGAGCGATGATTGCGAAAGGAGTTTGGAAGAGGCTAAGAAGCGACTAGTTACGGCACCTGTTTTAAGCTGTCCCGATTTTTATAGGCCCTTTATTATCCAAACAGATGCGTCTGATTTTGGCATAGGGGCAGTACTTACCCAAGAGTTTGAAGATGGTGAGAAGGTCATTGCTTATCTTAGTAGGTCACTTAATAAGAGCGAAAGAAATTATTCAACCACGGAGAAGGAGTGTTTAGCCGTCCTGTGGGCAGTCGAGAAGTGACGACCATACGTCGAGGGGGCGAAATTTAAGGTGCTTACCGATCATCATTCTCTAGTTTGGTTAAATAATCTGAAAGATCCTTGTGGTAGATTGGCTCGTTGGGCATTGAAGCTCCAACAATATGACTTTGGAAGGAGCACGTTGTCCCCGATTTGTTATCTCGTAGCGTACCCGTTGTTTTCGAAATATCTACGTCTGACCCTTGGTTGAAGAAGATGATTGATTCGGTCTCGAAGAAACCCCTGTCGTACCCTAACTGGAGAGTAGAAGATGGAGTACTTTACAAGTTTGTCAAGCCGGCGTACCCATCCATCTGCGGGGAGGGGCCGGAGTGGAAAAAGGTAGTTAGTAGCTCTGACAGAGCGGTTGTACTGGAACATTGTCACGATAGCCCATTGGCGGGACATATGGGAGTAAAAAAGACTTTTGCTAGGGTTGCTCAAAAATTTTATTGGCCTCGTATGAAATCGGATATTGCGAAATACATGCGCACATGTAAAGTTTGTCAGCAGGTAAAGCTTGAAAATAAATAGCCAGCTGGGGGAATGATAGAGAGGTCTAAAGAAGTCGAACCGTGGGCAATGATTTGCGTTGATTTGGTTGGTCCCTTGGTTAAGACGTTCCAAGGTTATCAGTATATTCTCACCGTTGTTGATTATTTTTCGAAATTTCCGTTGTTGATTTCCTTGCGTACACCGACGGCAAAGAATGTTTGCAAAACCCTTGAGGATAATGTGTTTCTTTTATTCGGTGTACCTCGATATGTTGTTTGCGATAATGGACCCCAGTTCCTGAGTCGTGAGCTTCAGGGTCTCTGCGTTGTCTACGGCGTCCAATACGGTACACCGCGAATTACCACCCACAAGCTAATCCGGTGGAGCGGATAAACCACATTATTAAGACTACACTTAGGGCTTATGTCTCAGAGAATCAAAGAACGTGGGATCAGCAATTAGCAAAGGTTGCGTGCTGTATTAGGTCGTCACAGCACGAGGCGTTGGGAGTTACACCTTATTTCGCGAATTTCGGTCGGGACATGGTACTTGAGGGTAGTCATAGTTATATTGAGTCCCTTGGAGAGCAAGATCAGTTAAACTGCGAGGAGAGGGCAAGGCGATTGTCGGAAATAAGGGCGGACATACGGTCGATGTTAGAGCAGGCAGGGGCGAAGCTAGCGCAGCAATATAATCTCAGGAGAAGAGATGTCCAGTACATGCCAGGAGAGCTTGTCTGGAGAAAGAACTTCGCGCTGTCGGATGCGGCTAACTCTTTTGCGGCAAAGTTAGCTCCGAAGTACGTTGGTCCTTTCGTGGTAAAGAAAAGAGTATCCCCTTGGACTTATAGTTTAGTTGATGAAACAGGTCGGGACAAAGTGGAATGTCCGGGATTTGAGGCCGTATCGGGATAGGTAACATTAAAGTCAAAGAAGGAATTTCCTTCTTTTTACGAGGAAAGGGTGGAGTTGTCGCGGTCTGATCGCGACAAAAGTTTCCTAATCTGGCATTACTTTTTCTATGCGCTTCACGCACTGGCAGAGAAAATTTTATTTGTATTGTTTCACTCTCCTTTACATATTCTCCTATGCTCCCCGCGGAGAGTGAACCCTAAAGGCAGCTACTCATTTTCTATTGGGCCGGTAATTGGGCAGCATGTACGTGAGTGTGTTTTGGTGCTGTACTGCACTAGCGTTCTTCCCCGCCCTACCACCAGTAAAAGATAGCAAAGAGAAGTTGATCGCGAAAATACACCGATAGGGATGTCATCGCCTTCTTCTTGTGGCACATCGAAGCGGCCGCTAAGTGATGGCAATATGTGTGTGTGGTTGTGTATCATTGGACGGGGCGACCGAGAGCGAGATGGCGGTTCGGCGCGACCGGGTGGTCACCCACACACACGCCTATGATCATGTTGGCAGGAATATGTGCTGGCGCGTAGCCTGCAGCCTGGCTTACAGGTGCTCGTCAGATTTATTTTATCTGTGAAGGCGAGAACCTCGTTCTCGGTGATATCGTGCGCGTTAAGAAATCATTAAATTTCGAAGAGAGTTAGCGTAGTTAAATAAATAAAATTAGAAAATTTGTGCCGTGTCGGTTGCTACGATAGTGCGGGAGTGTTAGGAAAATATTAGTGTATTTTTCAGGGGACTGTGCGAGCGTGTTCGTAACCTTTTGGTTGGACCTCACCTCGGGTGCACCACAAAACGAATGTTTGTTGTTGTAGATTTGCTAAATAGTGTTGTGAACAGTATTAGATTGTTCCCGTTAGTGTTGTCACTGTGTTTTACCTACGGGATTAGGGTCTCGGGGGTAGAGATCCCTAATTAATTAATTAAGTTGGTGACAATTCTTACTGCGCTTTCACATGTTTAATCGGGTTGGTCCAACTTTGGCTGCTTTTAAAGGGCGGATCTTTTCACATATGTTATAGAAGACCACCCTTAAGTTGTATCAGGTACTTTTATACTTCGCCCCATGGCAAAACCTACAGCCAGACACCTCAAAACTGAGGAATATTCATAATTCTTACTGCGATTTCAAAGGTTTGAGATGGTTGGTCTAACTTAGACTGCTTTTAAAGGGCAGATATGAGAAACACTTTAACCAGACACCTCAAATCTGGGTAGTTTTCATAATTTTTACTACGCTTTCGCCTGTTTAAGCAGGTTTGTCCAAATTTGACCATTTTTAAAAGGCGAATATTTACACATGTGTCGTAGAACACTACTCTTAAGTGGTATCAGGCATTTTTGGAGATCCTCCCATGACAAAAACTTTCACAATTGATCTCTCCATAGGACATGATCAAGCAAATTAGAACAGTTCAGCCCATTCAGATGTGGTACTTGTTGCAGCAACTTATCCCGGACGCATCAAGGACCTAGGTAGGTAGAAGTGGCTGCCGCAAAGGCACACCTAGGCCAGTAATAAAAGGCCCGTTGTGATACCACCAAACACTAGGAAAGTCAGTCCCGGGGACCGGCCATATGGAAAATCTCAGTGCTGTCGGGACTCTCCATATAGCCGAAACCCGGGACTGACGCTCCTAACCGACACCGCTACCCCTCCTCGAACCATTTTGATAACTTGATAAAGGCCATCAAGTCCTTTATGTCTAGCTCCGCGACCTGGCTTAAGCTAACCAGGAAGGGAACTCCCAGAGAGCGCCTTCTCGCTCCGCTTAAGGCCGGGCAGTTGCAGATGAGGTGCTCCACCGTTTCCTCTTCCTCATCATCTTTGCAACTCCTGCAGCATCGTCGGTAGGGAACGCCTAGCCTTGCTGCGTGCCTACCAATAAGGCAGTGCCCGGTTAAAACACCTATTAATATGGAGATTTCCTTCCTTTTTAGGGCGTATATGTGTCTAGATCTTTTAAGATTGCATTTTGGCCAGGTTTGCTTGGATATCCGGCACCCTGGGGCTTGTAGCCATCTTTCGTTGGCTTCGCGGAGTGTATGCTCCTTCAGCATTAGCTTGCACGTGGCAAACGGCATACCTATGCGCTCTTTATCTTGAAGAATCTCCTTGGTCGTGCCCTGCCTGGCAAGTTCGTCTGCCCTACAGTTTCCCTCAATGTCCCTGTGTCCCGGGACCCATGTGAGGTTCACGCGGTTCTGTTGGGCCATCTCTTGAAGAGATCGACGACAGCTGAGCGTCAGTTCAGAGTTGAACGAGTAAGAGCCAAGGGATTTGATGGCCGCTTGGCTGTCGCTGAAAATACAGATATCCTGTCCGATGGTGCGTTCACCTATTCAAGTCACGGCGTCCATGATTGCTAAAACTTCAGCCTGGAAGACGCTGCAGTGATCAGGAAGTCTAAAGGAGAGTTCTAGGTCCAAATCCCTTGAGTAAACCCCTCCTCCGACTCTGCCGCCTAACTTCGAGCCGTCGGTGTATATAAAAGTGCCGCCATTAGTAGCGGGACACCGATCTATGTTCTCCCAGTCTTCCCAGCTGGGAATGTTTATTCTAAAACAACAATCTCCGACTGTTGTGGTCGCACACCGATCTGTGCTCAGAGGGAGAAAGCTGTAAGATATTAGAATACAGGAGTGTCCAATAGTGCTTGCGCCCCAGACGGACGTTTCCCTTAGACGCACAGCCGATGCTGCTGCTGCCCGGTACCCTTCCAGATCGAGTGGCAAAAAGCCAAGAATGGCCTGGAGAGCTTCATTAGGCGTTGTTCTTAACGCCCCGCTTATACAGATCATGCTCGATCATGCTGTGGGCTTTCCCTAACAGATTTAGGTTTGTTGCCTTTCTTAGCGCAGGCCACCATACCACGACTCCATACAGCATAATTGGCTGGATTATCGCAGTGTAGATCCATCTGAAAATTTTGGGGCTGAGCCCCCATTTTTTGCCAATGGCTCTTTTACACGTGTAAAGTGCAATGCACGCTTTCCTCTGGCGCTGGATGACATTCTCCTTCCAGTTAAGCTTTCTATCTAGAACTGTGCCTAGGAATTTGGCTTTGTCAGCTAAGTTCAGGCGCACGCCATCTAGTTCTGGTAGGTTCAACGGTGGTATCTTGTACCGCCTGGTATAAAGGACAAGCTCCACCTTTCCCGGGTTGATGCTAAGTCCGCAGCGAGAGGACCATGAAGAAACTTCTCGCAGTGCTACTTGCATCAAGTCACACAGGGTTTGTGGGAATTCGCCCCTATATGCAATAGCTAAATCGTCTGCATATGCCACTATCTTCCCGCCCCCCCCCCACCTTGTGTCTCGTAGCAGCGAGTTTACGGTGAGGTTCCATAGGAGCGGGGAGAGAACACCACCCTGAGGCGTTCCTCTTGTGACATAGCGTGAAAGATCAACTGTTCCCAGTGAAGAAACTATTTTCCTTCCCTTTAGTAGTTGATCAATTAGTCCAATAAGAGACCTATTTATGCCCAGGTTTGTTAAAGCAGTGTTAATAGCCTCCGGCCTTATATTGTTGAAAGCCCCTTCGATGTCCAGAAAGGCCACGAGACAGTACTCCTTTTCGTGCAATGATTTTTCAACAATAGAGACTAGGCTGTGGAGCGCAGTTTCCGTTGATTTACCTTTGGTGTATGCATGTTGATAGCTAGAAATAAGGTTGCTATCAATAGTAGGGGAGAGATAATCGCTAATTATCCTCTCGAAGGTTTTAAGTGCAAAAGACGAGAGACTGATCGGTCTGTAGTCTTTAGGCTCATAATGTGAGGCCTTCCTAGCCTTTGGAATAAAGACTACCGTGGCGCTTCTCCAGGAGCACGGAATGTAATTAAGAGTCAGGCAGGCTGAATAGAGAACTACCAGCCATTTAGCTGATATTTCCAGCGTGTTTATGAGTTGTGCGGGGAAAATCCCGTCTGGCCCAGCTGCCTTGAACGGCCAAAGCTTTTGATTGCCCACCTTACCCTTTCCTCCGTAATGGGTATGTTTACCGCCAGGTTTGTTGCAGATGCTACAGGTGCATCATACAAGTTCCCCGGAAAGTGTGTGTTCAGGAGCAGCTCCAGGGTTTCCCCTTCCGTGCTGGTCCAAGATCCGTCAGGCTTCCGTAAATAACTAATGGCTGTTTGAGTTTTTGATAGCACTCGTCTAAGTCTCGCTGTATCATCGACTTTTTCGACCCCGGTGCAGAAATTTCTCCACGAAGTTCTCTTCGCTTGCCTTAGAGCCTTTTTATAGGCCCTCAGTTTAGCTTTATATTCGAGCCATTCAGGCTCCGTACCGATTCTCTTGGCCTTGTTAAATTGCTTCCTGCATGATATACGGAACGAATCCAGGTCGTAAGACCACCAGTGGGGTCTATGTTTGCCGCGTGGTTTTGGTACTGGACAAGCCTGCTCTAGGGCATTTGAGAGCGCCGTTGTAAAGGTCGTTACCAGATCATCCAGTTCTCCCACTGATGAGGGGGCTTGTGGAGGTAATACTGGTAGATCCCTAGCTAATATTTGGTTATGTAGCTGCCAGTTAGTGTTGCGTGGATTTCGTTTCATAACTGGCTGCTCAACAATAAAGTCTAACACAATTTCTATGTACCGATGGTCAGAAAATGAATGCTCATCAAGAACACGCCATTTTCTGACCCACTCATAAGCGCCTTCGCTACAAACAGTGAGGTCTATAACCTCCCTACGAGCTTTAGTTATAAAAGTAGGCTCGTTACCCACGTTACAAACCACCAGGTTAGTTGTTAGTAGGTAGTCAAACAGAGACTCGCCACTAGCGTTAATATCGGAGCTTCCCCACTGGACGTGATGAGCATTAGCGTCAGCTCCAATAATAAGATGGCCCGTACAGAAATTATCCATATTATCATAGGGCATATAGACCGACGCCATCGTTAGGCTGGTGCTGCCGACTGTTAAGCTGGCAGCTGTAACGTCACCATTTGAGTAGTTGGGTAATAGAAAGGTGTTTAGCTCAGACTTTACCAAAATACAGGTTCTGACCTTGCCCTCATCATTGGCTTGGATGAGCTTGTACCCCTTAGTCCCCAATCCACAGATCCTAGAGCTATTGACCCAGGGCTCTTGGATAAGGACCACGTCTACGTCGCCTTTAGAAAGACGACTGCTTAAAACAGCCGAGGCTGCTTTAGATTTGTGCAGATTTATCTGAAGCACCACCAACATAAGAGAGCTCAGACTTCCCTACCGCCAGCGTGTCGTCGAGGTCTGGCCTGTTCCGGGGGCTGTCTCTCAACGAGGAGTTGTTCAGAGCACCTGCACGATTTGGCGTGGCGGGAACCCTGCTGTCTGAAGCAGCATCAACGTTAGTGTGCTCAGGTTTAGCCACGATCGTGACGTCGAGGCCTTCTTCGTCAAGCAGGCTTTCTTCTATCGCCGAGTTGTTCGCAGCACCATCGCAATTTGACGTGGCGGATAACATACTTTCCGCGTCGGACTCCTCTGCTTCCCCTTCCGATGCCTCGATCTCCGAGTCCTCCGGAGCGTCCGGAATAGCAGCGCGCTGTGCATCGCCACTTTATACGTGGATGACGATCTGACCCAAGCCGTAATGCACTCGTCCGTGGAACCGTTTAAGGGGCTCGAGCGTCTCCTTATTCAGAGTGATAACCACCTGTCTATTGGGCCCAACCACATCATCGACCAGATTGACGCCCCAATCCTGCGTCGGGAGAGACGGATTCCAGACCTGCAGCATCTCAAGAATATTCTCGGGTTCTGCAGGGACGGCAGGAATCCATGCCCTTGCCCTTGGCCGAGCAGGAATGTCCTTCCAGTCGACGACATCTAGTCTTGCCCCTGGGTAGACTTCACCCAGTCTTGCAACTGCTGCCTTATACAGTGCGACAGTTCTTGCATCCTCGCACGCGAATATTTTGATCTGACCTTGGTGCCAGCCCGCGTCAGTACCTCGCGGCGGACTACCCGGAGACTCACGCATTAAGTCGAGGAGGGCCCTGCCCATTTCATTCCGGACATACAGCCACCGGTCTTTGGGGATGGACCAACGGTCGTTACCTCGGTCAATGAAACCTATAAGGATTCTGTCCTTGGTTACTTCAGCAAAGCTGAGTTTTCCCACTACGGGGTTGAACTGATGCCGCTTCGGATGGGGGTTTACCTCTCCGTCCGATCTCTGGCGTTTGAAGGGATTACCGTTCACCCTCTTAGGCACATAGGGCCTCTGGAAATTTGGTATCAGAGCTTTCGCTTCCTCCACCATCTTCCTTTCTTCCGGCGACAGCTTCTCCTGCGATGCTCCCTCATATTTTTTAAGGATCCTTGCGGCCTTTCTTTTATCCCAGTACGCAAAGCGTCGGGGAGATGCCTCTTGGGGGGGATTCAGACTCGTAGTTGCCATCGCGGTCTCTCCCTTTGCGGCGTCGTCCTTCTCTTTCGAAACTCTGAAACCAGGTCGTGAGACCATTGCCCCAGATGTGAAGAGATTGGGTTTCGTACCAGCGCTTGATGGAAGTTTAGCTTTCGCCGTTTTCTGCTTGACTGCATAGGCAGCCGCACTGCTGCTTGCTCCCATCAAGTCACTCTTACTTGATAGCAGTTTGGGGGATGACTGACCCGTAGTTTCCGTCGCTGTCGGCCTCCCAGTTAACTTTGAGGCGGAGTTTGTCCTCCGGCGTTGTGTTTTCGCTTGCTCCAGCATAGTTCTTCTCTGCTGCGGAGTAAACGAAGTCGTTAATTGCTTTGTATTTTGTGTGTTCTTCATCTTGTTCGTACGACCCCTCGCTGGACAAGGCCAGCTTAGGGTCAAGGGTAGTGTAAGGGGAAGTGTGTCGTCCGCCGCGGCAGAGCCCCATACCGCGGTAAGACCATAGTTACTCCCTGAGGCGGCCCGGTATCAGTGAGGCTCCGTTCGACTACAGCCACGATTTGCCTTCCGGCTGCAAACGTCCAATGGGCACGGTATCGCATAACACCCTGGATTGGGAGGGAAAAGTTTTGCACATTTATATAGCGAGCCGCTTGCTTCAAGACAGACGCTCGCTTAGAGCCGCACCTCATGGTGTACAGACGCTGCGAAAAAGACCCCGGTGAGCCTTAAACCAAGTATGTCAGAGTGGCCCCACCGGGGCTCCCTCTCTTTCTGCCGCGAGCCTAGGTAGCTCAACGTTGCCCAGAGTGCACGAACGAGGACGCAAGAGTCGGGATTGAGACTCGTATTCTCTCTCATACCTGAGATCAAAAATTAAAGAAAGCACGTGCGCTAACGAAAAATTCCAAACTATTTCTGTCAAAAACATTAAAAAGTGGTAAATAAATAAAAAGATATTAATATTTGTGTTAAAAAAAGTGTTTATAATATTATATTATATAATTTATATTAAATAAAAACGCCATTTATGCCCAATCATACTAGTTCCCTCATGCCAAATGGATGCAACTTTGAGGTCTGATTCCAATTGGAAAATATTGTTGGAATTCAAGTCTAGTTCCATTACTTTTTCAATTGGAGAAATAAGAATATTTTCATACAAAAAAATGTCCGTTTAGCTGGAAAAGGGGCTGTTGCAACAATGTTGCTCGAATGGAAAAACAACGTTGGAAATAAGAAACCGGACTTGATTTCGAATGAGATTCCAATGTATTTCCAACATAAATGTTTATTGGGTAGTTTTTGGCTTTACAACTTAAGGGTGGTCTTCTATAACTATGGCGACCATCCGTTCTGTTTTTGGCAGAACAGTTCTGTTTTTAAGAAGCTTGTTCTGCGTATTTTTTTTCTAAGGAAAATAACAGAAATGTTCTTTTTTTAAGCAAATGTTCTGTTTTTGTTCTGCTTTTTTGTACCGGCAACCCTTTTAACAATCGACATTCGAAAATTTCATACAAATCTCATAACCCAAGTCCATTTCAATCCTGTTTTCAAAGCGTGTTTGCTTTGGGTTTGCATACACTTGCGAATTTTTCGACGCAGAGACCGAAGTGTGTTAGTCTTCGACGCAGAAAACTGAAGTGTGTTAGTCTTCGACGCAGAGAACGAAGTGTGTTAGTCTTCGACGCAGAAAACAGAAGTGTGTTAGTCTTAGACTCAGAAAACTGAAGTGTGGTAGTCTTCCACACAGAAAACTGAAGTGTGTTAGTCTTCCACGCAGAAAAATGAAGTGTGTTAGTCTTCGACGCAGAGAACGGACCATGTCAGCCTTCCACGCTAACTGAACCGAGTTAGTCTTCGTTGGTAGCGACGTATTAATCAAAATATAAACGAATTTTATTTTTTATGAATATGAGGGTTAGAGTTTACATACCAGCCGAGATAGACACAAAATCATAGTTGAACTTTCTTAGCACAAACAAACCAGTTATTCTAGGTTTTATATTAACAAGGAAAATGTCTCTCACCATCAAGAAATACTATTCACAAAAATTACTGACTTTTAATTGATGCAGTTTAGTTGAAATTATTTGAGATTACAATTTCAATGTTTTACAGACGTTGACAACATTTCTTACTGCAAAAAGATGATTACGTCATGCAAATCAGGAACACTTTTTTATTCCAAACATTGAAAGTGTAACGTCAAATAGTTTATAGGCGAGTAGCGAAATTTTCACGTGAGGACAATACCAAGCTTTGAGTAAAAAAGAGTTCTGTTTTTTTCAGAAAAAAATTATGGTCACCGTATCTATAACACATGCGAAAATATCTGCCCTTCAGAGTTAGACCAACGCGCTTATACATGTGAAATCGCAGCAAGAATTATAAAAAATCCTCAGTTTTGAGGTGTCTGGCTGAAGTTTTTGACATGACGCGAAGTTTATAAGTACCTGATACAACTTAAGGTGGTCTTCTATAACACATGTTAAAGTATCCGCCTTTAAAAGCAGCCAAAGTTGGACCAACCCAATTAAACATATGTAAGCGCAGTAAGAATTATGAAAATTCCTCAGCCTTGAGGTGTCTGGCTGAATTTTTTGACATGGGCCGAAATCTAAAAGTAACTGATACCACTTAAGGGTGGTCTCCTATGACACATGTGAAAAGATTCGCCCTTTAAAAGCAGCCAAAGTTGGACAAACTCGCTTAAACATGTGAAATTGCAGTAAGAATTATAAAAATTCCTCAGTTTTGAGGTGTCTGGTTGAAGTTTTTTTACATGGGGCGAAGTCCAAAACTGCCTGGTACCACTTAAGGGTGGTGTTCTATGACAAATGTGAAACTTATATGCCCTTAAAAGCAGCCAAAGTTAGACCAACGCGCTTAAACATGTGAAATCGCAGCAAGAATTATGAAATTTCCTCAGCCTTGAGGTGTCTGAAGTTTTTGTCATGGGCCGAAGTCTTGAATGCCTGATATTAGTTAATGGTAGTTTTATACGAAACATGTGTAAAAATCCGCCATTTAAACGTAGTCAAAGTAGGAGAAACCTGCTGAAACAAGTGAAATCTCTGTAAAAAATGAGTGAAAATCCCGAGCTTTGAGGTGTCTGGCTGAAGTTTTTGTCATGGGCCGAAGTCTAAAAATGCCTGGTATTAGTTAAGGGTAGTGCTATACGGCACATATGTAAAGATCCGCCGTTTAAACGTAGTCAGAGTTGGAGAAACCTGCTGAAACAAGTGAAATCTCTGTAAAAATTAGTGAAAATCCCGAGCTTTGAGATGTCTGGCTGAAGTTTTTGCCATGGGACGAAGTCTAGAAATGATTGAAATTACTTAAGGGTATTGTCCTACGAAACATGTGAAAAGATCCGTCATTTAAAAGCAGTAAAGTGGGACAAACAAGAGAAAGCAAATTTATAGAAAAATAAAAGTTCCCGGAATTTGAGGTGTCTGGCTGAAGTTTTTGCCATGGGATGATGTCTGGAAATCCTTGATTCTACTTAAGGGTAGCATTTTACGACACATGTGTGAAGATCTGTTATTTAAAAGACGCCAAAGTTGGGCAAACCCGCTTAAACATGTGAAAACGCAGTGAAAATGAGTGAAATTTCCCGAGTTTTGAGGTGTTTGGCTGAAGTTTTTGCCATGGGACGAAGTCTAGGAATACCTGATACTACTTGAGGGTAGTATTCTACAAAAAATGGGAAAATATTGGGTAGTTAGAAGCAGCCAAAGTGGCCGAAATGCGTGAAATTGGTAAAACAAAATAAATTTCCATAGGAAAATCCGCGAACTGTGGGTGTCTGGCTGGAGCCTTGTCACTGGTACGGGTCTAACAACACCTGATACTGACGCGGGGTGGTAATCTACGTCGAATATGTGAAAATCATCCATTACAAAATAAGTCAAGTTAGGGTCATTTTTTGGCGACTTGAGGGTAGTGTTCTTGAGGGTAGTATTCTACAAAAAATGGGAAAATATTGGGTAGTTAAAAGCAGCCAAAGTGGCCGAAATGCGTGAAATTGGTAAAACAAAATAAATTTCCATAGCAAAATCCGCGAACTGTGGGTGTCTGGCTGGAGCCTTGTCACTGGTACGGGTCTAACAACACTTGATACTGACGCGGGGTGGTAATCTACGTCGAATATGTGAAAATCATCCATTACAAAATAAGTCAAGTTAGGGTCATTTGTTGGCGACTTGAGGGTAGTATTCTACAAAAAATGGGAAAATATTGGGTAGTTAAAAGCAGCGAAAGTGGCCGAAATGCGTGAACTGTGGGTGTCTGGCTGGAGCCTTGTCACTGGTACGGGTCTAACAACACTTGATACTGACGCGGGGTGGTAATCTACGTCGAATATGTGAAAATCATCCATTACAAAATAAGTCAAGTTAGGGTCATTTGTTGGCGACTTGAGGGTAGTATGTATTCTACAAAAAATGGGAAAATATTGGGTAGTTAAAAGCAGCCAAAGTGGCCGAAATGCGCGAACTGTGGGTGTCTGGCTGGAGCCTTGTCACTGGTACGGGTCTAACAACACTTGATACTGACGCGGGGTGGTAATCTACGTCGAATATGTGAAAATCATCCATTACAAAATAAGTCAAGTTAGGGTCATTTTTTGGCGACTTGAGGGTAGTATTCTACAAAAAATGGGAAAATATTGGGTAGTTAAAAGCAGCCAAAGTGGCCGAAATGCGTGAAATTGGTAAAACAAAATAAATTTCCATAGCAAAATCCGCGAACTGTGGGTGTCTGGCTGGAGCCTTATCACTGGTACGGGTCTAACAACACTTGATACTGACGCGGGGTGGTAATCTACGTCGAATATGTGAAAATCATCCATTACAAAATAAGTCAAGTTAGGGTCATTTTTTGGCGACTTGAGGGTAGTATTCTACAAAAAATGGGAAAATATTGGGTAGTTAAAAGCAGCCAAAGTGGCCGAAATGCGTGAAATTGGTAAAACAAAATAAATTTCCATAGCAAAATCCGCGAACTGTGGGTGTCTGGCTGGAGCCTTGTCACTGGCACGGGTCTAACAACACTTGATACTGACGCGGGGTGGTAATCTACGTCGAATATGTGAAAATCATCCATTACAAAATAAGTCAAGTTAGGGTCATTTTTTCACACCTTCATTGCAATGATAGGTAGGTACGTACGAGTAAAATTTACTGTGTAATTTTTCATTATTAATAGTTGCAACGTAATATGTTTACAAACACACAACACTGAGTTATTTATTCACTGAGAGAAATGCATTGAATGTTGTGACAATAGGGATTCAAATCCCGAGATCCCGGGATGTTGTTTTTTAAGTCCCGAAAATCCCGGGATTACTAGACCTAAATCCCGGGTTCACCAAAAATAAATGTTTAAATACATTTAAGCTATCTTGTATTTATATATGCAACGAATTCAGGTCCAGGTTAAGAGATGACACTATTAATGCAATAATTTCAATAAAACACTTCAAACTTCAGAAAAAGTAATTTTTCTGTAAGTCCAATGGAATTCCTTTTTATTTTTATATACAATGAAATTTTTATTATTACTATGCATACCTGAATTGTCGGAGACCAAATGGAAAAAATTTAATTAAAAACAAGTAAGGAAAGCTGTCTTCGGCTGTGCCGAAGGCTATATACCTTTCATGAATAAGCGTCACGATTTTCACTGTTCCATCCCCAGTACAGCCTGTTTCAATTTAACTTTAGCTCATACCGAAATTATCGGAACTATCGATTATATGGGGCGATGTGTTATATTGGTCCAATCTCATTGATTTTTAACGTCGACATTCCACATCCTAAAAGAGCACTTGTAACGAAATTTCACTTTCCTACCTATATAATTACAGAAGTTATCTACCAAAATCCGTTTATCGGAACAATCGATTGTATGGGGGCTATGTGAACTATATATCCCATCTCGATGATTTTCAACATCGATATTTCTTATATGAAATAAGCAATTCTTACAAAATTTCACGCTCTTTAATTACAGGAGTTAGAGCCCAAAATCTGTTTATCGGAACAATCGGTTGTATGGGACTATATGTAATATCGGTCCGATCTTGCTGGTTCCGACAAATGATTCCTATATTAGAAAATGGTGGCCGCATACAAAATTTCAGCCAAATATATCAAAAACTGAGGGACTAGTTTGCGTTCAAACAGACAGACAGACAGACAGACAGACGGACATGGCTAAATCAACTCATCTCGTCATCCTGATCATTTCGGTATACTTATTGATGGGTCCATCTCTTCTTCTTCTCATACTTTCAAACATCGGACCAAAGTTATAATACCATTTCATGTTCATGAAAGGTATAAAAAACATAACTATGTACGTAGTTTTCGCCACTATCGCTTAGAATTTTTAGTCATTTATATATGTACATAAGTCGTTATTAATGTATCAAACATGCTACTTGTACCTGTGGTACAAAAAAATTGTACCAAATTTCTGAATACATGTATTTTATTTACAAAATTACCCCCATATTCATAAAATATAAAATTGGTTTATAAAGCTTTTTAAAATGACATTTTCATACAAATTTGGAATAATAAGAGCTTAATAAACCTTTTATATTTTTTATGAATAAGGGGGTTAATGTAATTTTTTTTTTGTTCTTACATATCGTCGGAAAAAGTACAAAACCGCACATCGCAATTCTGCAAAACCGCACATACGTAGACGCACAAATTTTACAGGAGAACTGAAAACTGATTAACTTTTGTACGAGCCACTATGTGGTGGGTCAAATTCAAATGTAGTTTTTTTGACATTATTTTGCACAAACCTCATGGTTCAATTATAGACCAAGATCCCAGAGCCTAAAAGCGTCACTTATTTTATAATGGATGAAACCAATACCGATCGATAGTCCTCCCCGAATCTAGAAAGAATGTGAAAACTTTAAAGCTGTACCTATGACAAGAGCCTACACTGAGAGAAATGCATTGAATGTTGTGACAATATAACTATTGATAGCGACGAGTTTGATGCAATATTCATTCAGAATGAGCGAGTTATCAAATATTATTTGCTCCCAATTAAAAGTAAAATGACATGTCAACCATTTCTATATGATAAACTATTTTTTATATTTATGGATAGAATACTAATATATTTGAACCGCATGTCAATATCTATGGTCGTGATATGAATTTCTATTGTCGGTATATCCATATCCATATTTACTGCATAGTAATAATGGTAGAGACAGTGTATTAATATATATGGGCGAAATGTAAATTTTTCTGGGACGCATAATCATAATAGTTCAACAATTTTTACTATGGATTTTCTAACAATATTACAACTTGTTGGAGCGATTTTTTTAAATTCAAAATTTTTTGAATTTCTTATGATTGAACATTTTTCTAAAAATTGTATAATATGCCGTAGCCGAATGGTAGAATACTGGGCTAACGAGCCAGAGGAGCATGGTTCGAGTCTCACTGAAACCAGATGTCAAATTATATAAAATTTTGTTTTTTTAAACTATTTAGAATTTATCAATAGTTTATATGGATACCATTTCAATAGTGATTTATCAAAAAAACATTGATGAAACATCCATATTCATTGATGGGACAGAAATATTAATTTTTATTTAATGTGATATCAATAATTATGGATGTTCCATCCATAGATTTCCCTCCGTGTAGGAATCGGGGGCCAAGTCGCCAAAAAATGACTCTAACTTCACTTATTTTATAATGAATGATTTTCACATATTTGACGTAGATTACCACCCCGCGTCAGTATCAAGTGTTGTTGGACCCGTACCAGTGACAAGGGTCCAGCCAGACACCCCCAGTTCGCGGATTTTCCTATGGAAATTTATTCTGTTTTACTAATTTCACGCATTTGGGCCACTTTGGCTGCTTTTAACTACCCAATATTTTCCCATTTTTTGTAGAACACTACCCTCAAGTAGAATCAGGAATTTTTAGACTTCGTCCCATGGCAAAAACTTCAGCCAGACACCTCAAAACTCGGGAAATTTCACTAATTTTTACTGGACTTTCACATGATTAAGTGGATTTGACAAACTTTGGCTACTTTTAAATAGCAGATCTTCACACATGTGTCGTAGAATGCTATCCTTAATTAGAAACAAGCATTTCCAGACATCATCCCATGGCAAAAACTTCAGCCAGACACCTCAAAGTTCGGGAACTTTTATTTTCCTATTAATTTGCTTTCTATTGTTTGTCCCACTTTTACAACTTCTAAACGACGGATCTTTTCAGATGTTACGTAGGACACTACCCTTAAGTATTTTCAGTAATTTTTAGACCTCGCCCCATGGCAAAAACTTCAGCCAGACACCTCAAAGCTCGAGAACTTTTATTTTCCTATTAATTTGCTTTCTCTTGTTTGTCCCACTTTTACTAATTTTAAATGATAGATCTTTTCACATGTGTCGTAGGACACTACCCTTAAGTATTTTCAGTAATTTTTAGACCTCGCCCCATGGCAAAAAATTCAGCCAGACACCTCAAAACTCGGGAAATTTCACTAATTTTTACTGGGCTTTCACATGTTTAAGTGGATTTGACAAACTTTGGCTACTTTTAAATAGCAGATCTTCACACATGTGTCGTAGAATGCTATCCTTAATTAGAAACAAGCATTTCCAGACATCATCCCATGGCAAAAACTTCAGCCAGACACCTCAAAGTTCGGGAACTTTTATTTTCCTATTAATTTGCTTTCTATTGTTTGTCCCACTTTTACAACTTCTAAACGACGGATCTTTTCAGATGTTTCGTAGGACACTACCCTTAAGTATTTTCAGTAATTTTTAGACCTCGCCCAATGGCAAAAACTTCAGCCAGACACCTCAAAGCTCGGGATTTTCACTCATTTTTACAGAGATTTCACTTGTTTCTGCAGGTTTCTCCAACTTTGTCCACGTTTAAACGGCGGATCTTTACACATATGTCATATACCACTACCCTTAAACAGTATCAGGTATTTCCGGACTTCATTCCATGAAAAAAACTTAGCCAGGCAACCCAAAGCACGGGGACTTTTCATAATTTTTAATGTGCTTTCACATGGTCAAATGGGCTTACCCAACTTTGGCTACTTTTAAAAAGCGGATCGTTACACATGTATCGTATAACACTACTATTAACTAATATCAGGCATTTTTAGACTTCGCCCCGTGACAAAAACTTCAGCCAGACACCTCAAAGCTGAGGAAATTTCATCATTCTTGCTGCGAATTCACATGTTTAAGCGAGTTTGTCCAACTTTGGCTGCTTTTAAAGGGCAGATAATTTCTCATGTGTCATAGAAGACCACCCTTAAGTGGTATCAGGTACTTTTTGACTTCGCCCCATGTCAAAAACTTCAGCCAGACACCTCAAAACTGAGAATTTTTTATAATTCTTACTGCGTTTTCACATGTTTGAGATGCACAGAGCCAAAAATGCCTAATAAAATTAATAAGATTGTCTTCATGATCAGCTTTTGGGCAAAGGGGTAGTCGCAACGGTGCAAACGAAGAAAAGACTGTAGGGAAATCTTTTTGGTTTTAAGAAGAAATTCTTATTAAAAAAACTATACATTTAGTACAAAGGTGTAGTTAGACGCTGGCAATTATTTGTATACGATGGCCGGATGGTTAGCAGCTGGGTTTAGCAATCGAAAAATTGTAAGTTCGATTCTCTCTCTTTTTTTCCTAATTAGAAATGTTAAAAAGAAATCTTCTTAAATATATTTATGAGATTTTCCTTTGAAACATTAACAACTCTACACATATCGGTAATTAGAAGCTGGCAATCAAAAGTGAGCGATGGCCTGATGGTTAACAGCTGGGTTTATCATTCCGAAAATTGTAAGTTCGATTCTCGGTGAGGGCGATATCATTTTATTTTTCATTTAAAATATTAAAAAATTAAAGAAAAAAACACTTTTTTAAAAATAAGCTTTCATTATTGGTTTATAAAATTAACTAAAAAGTAAAAAATAAATTCACTGTAAAGGAATATAACACTTTATAAGTTCATTGTAACCTTTAAAGAGAATTTAGCTTCTTCGTCTGCCACAAAATAATTCCATATTGTACATAATTATATATTTCTAACATTAAAACTTTACACCTAAATTATTAAATCTTCCAATATATATCACATTCCTAATTTTATTAATAATAGAAGCGTGTTAAATTTTGATGGTATAATTAAGAACATTTAGGACCTTCTTTTCTATTTGATGGTATAATTAAGAATATTCAGGACCTTCTTTTCTTGCTATCGAAATTTAACACGCATTTATTATTATTAAAATTAGGAATGTGATATATACTGGAAGATTTAATAATTTAGGTGTAAAGTTTTAATGTTAGAAATATATAATTATGTACAATATGGAATTATTTTGTGGCAGACGAAGAAGCTAAATTCTCTTTAAAGGTTACAATGAACTTATAAAGTGTTATA
Source organism: Campiglossa producta (assembly GCA_964058755.1). NCBI lineage: Eukaryota > Metazoa > Arthropoda > Insecta > Diptera > Tephritidae > Campiglossa > Campiglossa producta. The sequence goes on along the minus strand of CAXKVI010000003.1, from coordinate 65,042,056 downwards.
TTCCTTTACAGTGAATTTATTTTTTACTTTTTAGTTAATTTTATAAACCAATAATAAAAGCTTATTTTTAAAAAAGTGTTTTTTTCTTTAATTTTATTTTTTACTTTTTAGTTCGGTTTATCAACAAGAGGCAATAACGTCGCAGCGACATCAATCGGCTGCTAGCAGCAACAGAAACCATAGAATCTTTTACAATAAAGCCGCGTGGTTAATAAAGATACTTTCGGTTTATCAACAAGAGGCAATAATGTCGCAGCGACATCAATCGGCAGCTAGCAGCAACAGAAACCATAGAATCTTTTACAATAAAGCCGCGTGGTTAATAAAGTTACTTTTGGGATATTGGAATAAAGACTAAACTAAACGATAAATGGGATTTTTGAAATTAAGCTAATTTTTTTATTTACTGTTAGCGAAGCCTGAACGATGATGAAAATTTGCAAAATCCCATCTTAACTGCAAGTTAGTACAATATCAAAAGCAAAATTTCCTGGAATGAAAACTTTCGAATATCTCTACTCGTGCGCCACCTATCGGAATTATTTTTTTGTTATTTTGCGTGGAGGCAGAAAACTAAACGATGATGAAAATTTCAAGATCCTACCTCAACGGGAAGTTCGTTGAAAAACGAATTAATCGACACTGAAAACAGACCTTCGTAATTCTCAAATAAAGCGACTCACGCGCCACCTAGCGGGTCCAACATAACATTTAGAAATTAATTAAGTAACACACACACGTAAAATATCAGCCAAATCGGTCCATAATTACGATTTTGAGTTTTTATTACCGCTATCTCAGCCCCACCTAGCGGAATTTTTTTACAAAAATATTTCTTTTCATGGTAGTAATACATGTTACGAATTTCAGCTAAATCGGACCATAAATGCGAATTTTGAAAATATAGCGACCCACGCGCCACCTATCGAATTTTTTTTTTTATAATATTGCATTGTCATCGGGGTTATACATGGGTGCAGATTTTCAGATCAATCGGACACCGGGAAGTGTATCAAATTTAGCTTGCAAAATTTGATTACAGACAGCCGTCAGGTGAAACTAAATAAAAGCTTATAATTAATTAGAACTGCGTTTCAATAATAATTAGCTGTTTCCTTTTTTCTTCAATTTAATAATTCAAAATCAGCAGAGCCAACTTTTTATGCATAATTGCTCAAAAGAGTGAAGGAATCAGCCGATTGTTGCATTCTTCAGCGCCATCTGCATATCAATAGACAATGCTCATAAGAGTAAAGGAATTCGCCGCGTGGTAAGTAAAGGTATTTTTGGAATACACCACGCGGCGAATTCCAATCTTCTTTCTATGGCAATAGGGAAAAACGACTAAACTTGGGTGATGATTGGATTTTTGCAAATAAAGCAATATTTTAGATTTTTTTTTGTATAATGCATTGTCAGTAAAACCTGATCGATGGTGAAAATTTCAAAACCCCAGCTCAACGGGGAGTTAGTTCAAAATCGAAAGCAAAATCTCTGTAAATTAAATTTTTCAAATATCTCTACCCATGCGCCACCTATCGGAATTATTTTTTTATTATAGTGCATTGGGGTATAAAACTAAGCGATGATGAAAATTTCAAGATCCTACCTCAACGGGAAGTTCTTTGAAAAACGAATTAATCGACACTGAAAACAGACCTTCGTAATTCTCAAATAAAGCGACTCACGCGCCACCTAGCGGGTCCAATTTTTTTCTAACATTTAGAAATTAATTAAGTAACACACTGTAAAATATCAGCCAAATCGGTCAATAATTACGATTTTGAGTTTTTATTACCGCTATCTCAGCCCCACCTAGCGGAATTTTTTTTTACAAAAATATTTCTTTTCATGGTAGTAATACATGTTACGAATTTCAGCTAAATCGGACCATAATTGCGAATTTTGAAAATATAGCGACCCACGCGCCACCTATCGAAACTTTTTTTTTATCGGACACCGGGAAGTGTATCAAATTTAGCTTGCAAGATTTGATAACAGACAGCCGTCAGGTGAAACTAAATAAAAGCTTATAAAAAAGAGGCGCAAGTGGCAGTATTTAATGCTGATTTCGTTTCATCGAAAAAAATGTACACTTTCACGTTGAACATGTTTACACTCTTGCACAGAACACTATAAAGATGTGATAAAAGGATACCTGTTCTGCATGAACCTGTTATCGATAAAACGAACATAAAACAGTGCCCCGTTTGCTATGCTATGTGCTTGAATAATTAGGTTTCGTTTTTCACCCATATTTAATTGTTATTGCAAAATCCAATTTATTTCACCAAATTTATCTATGAAATAAAATTTTCGTCACCTGATTTTCAGTGCAACCAGCTACCCTGTCAAAGCTTCAAAGGGGAAAAAGTGTGAGTTTTTTACACTCTTGAAGTGTACATTTTTAGGAAACGAAAACATATCATGTTTGACGTTTTACCTTCATTTTGCAAACGAAAACGGAAAATTGAAGAGTGTAACAAAAATGCGCATTTTTTTGATGAAACGAAATCACCATAAGTTATTGGTTGGAGAAGGAGGCATTGAAATATTTGAAGTTCTAAACCTCTCCGAAACTGAGGCTAAGTCGTTGGAAATTGTTTTAAAAAAATTTGACGAATACTGCATTCCAAAGAAAAATATAATATTTGAACGTTTTGTATTTAATTCAAGAATACAAAAAGATGGCGAATCATTTGAGCTATTTGTGAAAGACCTTAGACATCTGGTAAAATCGTGTGACTATGGTACATTGGAGGACTCTATTTTGAGAGATCGCATAGTGATGGGTGTATTCGACAAAAAACTGCAGGAAAAGTTGTTGGCTGATCGGGAGCTGTCACTGGAAAAGTCTTTAGAAATTTGTAAGTTGTACGAGCTCAACAAAGAGCACACCAGGATTATACAAGAGGTACCTTCGTCCTCGGGATCTAGGGGTAGTTTTGTAAATGTTGTTAAAGAAAAACCAAATGTAAATCGTAAAGTTAAAAAGCAATCCAAAAGTGAAACTAATCTTGAAAATTGTACGAAATGCTTGACTCGTCACGTGAAGAACAAGTGTCCAGCTTACAATAAAGTATGTTTCAATTGCAAAAGGCAGATGAAGCAGTGTATTATTCTGATGTTGTTGCTGCTGTTGGTGGTGGAGTGAAGGCGTGGTACGGTGACATAAAAATTGAGGGTAAGAGCATTCGATTCAAGTTGGATACGGGTGCGGATGAGAATATTCTCTCTGAAAAAAATATCAGGCAATTAGGGGTGGATCATATGATGAAAAAAACCAATGTGTCACTAAAAGCTTTTGGTGGGCATGAGATTGATGTGAAAGGGGAGATAAAATTAACATGTAATGTTAATAATGTTAAAAAATCTTACAAATTTATTATTGTTAAGGAAAACCGCGGAGTGGTGCCATTATTAGGAAGAGAAGCATGTGAGGAATTGAAATTTATTAAGAGGGTTGCAGAAGTTCAATATAGCAACAACAATAATAAAATTAGGGGTGATCACGAGGTGCTTCAAATGAATAAAAACGTTTTCTGTGGGATAGGACAGTTTCCAGGTGCTTATTCTCTAAAATTAAAGAAAGGTTCGACACCTATCGCTAAGCCAGCCCGTAGAGTTGCGCAAAAGTTAATGCAGCCGCTAAGGGATGAACTAAATCGCCTTGAGAAAATGGAAATTATTAAATCAGTTCCGGAGCCCGTTGAATGGGCTTCAAACATTGTCATTGTTGAAAAGCCAAATAATGGCATACGTATCTGTCTTGATCCTAAAGATTTAAATAGATCATTGGTTTTAGAGCAATTTAACATACCAACAATAGAAGAGCTTAGGTCTCAGCTTGTAGGCATGACAGTGTTTTCGGTTCTTGATCTTAAAGATGGCTATTTCCATATCCCATTGGATATCGAGTTATATTTGTCGTTTAGTACTCCATTTGGGGTATATCGGTACTTGAGGCTTCCTTTTGGACTTAAACCTGCTCCAATGATATTTCAGAGGTACACCACAAAGTTTTTTTTGGAAACATAGAAGGCGTATTCATTTATTTTGACGACTTACTTATTTTTTCAAAGTCTTTAGAGGAGCATGACAAAATATTTAAAAAGGTAATGCAGGCTGCTACAAATAATATAAAATTTAACAAAGACAAACTGCAGTTCAGATTGTCAAAAGTGAAATACACTTTACACTTTCAAACGACGGCTTGGAAATTAATGAAAACCGAATCGAATCTCTTTTAAAATTAAAAAATCCTGACTCCAAGGTGGGTCTACAAAAAATACTGGGAATGATAAATTACTTACGGGACTTTTTGCCGAACTTGGCAAACATAACTGAGCCTCTTCGAGAGCTTCTTCGGAAGAATGTGCACTTTAGTTGGTTGCAAAAACATACGAATTGCATGAACCAAATTAAAAACCTGTTGGTAAAATTTTGATCAATTGAAAAGTGTTGTGATCCAAACTGATGCTAGTAAAGAATCTAAATACAAATGACTTATGTTGCCAGTTGCGTGGCAGAGCAGCAATTCTTTTATTTAGTGATCTTTCAGCTTATTTATAATAATTCTTAATTCTAAAACTCTTATTTACTAAAATACATATTTACTCTAATTCTATGTGTTCATACAGTGCAGCTCAGTGCAGTCAGTAACATACATACAAACATAGGCAGCTCGCAGCTACAAGTAATGCCGTTACATACGCACGCACACATGTACTAAGCGTGGGGCTGCTAGCAATGCAGTCGCGCACATTCACACGTATGGTGCTAGCGTATGTAAGGCGATATGAAACTCTATAGCTAGTGCCGCTTATATATTTGGGGCTCGTGAGAAAGTGAACGTAATTATGAATACGTTGACTCTGCAAAATGTTTACATTCACCGCCAAACATTTAGAAGTCGGCGTGTGGCTTTGTTGTTGTTAGTGACATGCTCTGATATACTACACCTCCTTTCCAAAAAAAAATCGTGAATACATATGAACGATTTTATAGCTGTGATATATTTAAGTGGTTTTTTTTTCTTTTTCTTGTACATTTCTGCAATTAATTTATGAGTGTTTCATTTGATACTTTTTAGATTTTTATTGCTTGTCGTTTGTTAGAAAATTTTCTGCTGTGCCTGGTAATTATGTTACAATGTTTTTCAATTTTGTTTGTTTTATTTTCAAGTGTTGTCGACTTGAATAACTCATATTTTTGGATGTTTGTTTCCTTATTCATCTGATACATTTTCTTTATTTGCAATTTGTTTTCTTTTGTACAATTTGTATAAGTGTCGGTTTTTGTTTATGACGTTAATTACTTAAAACGTAAACAAAGTTTTATAGGTCGTAAAAAAAAATTTATATTTGTAAATTTATGAGCTAAAATTTTAGGCAAAATGAATTATGAATTATGATATTCTTATTTTCTTTGCTTAAGGAGTTACTATTATTTAAATCTATGTTTTCTATATTGTATGGAATTAAACTATAATTATTTTTATTATCGATATTTACTAATCTATAGGGGATTAAAGTATAATTATTTTTACTGTCAATATTTACTACTACATAGGGCCCTTTGTATCTACTATCTAACTTATGACCTGATTCATTCTTAACTAAAACTAAATCTCCTAAATTTTTTTCTTTATACATACTGAATATTTTTGTCGTAATAAATTTTTTGTTTTTCTTTGGCTTCTTTTACCAATTTATACGCTCTTTGTTGAGCTACTTGCAATCTATATTTGATTTCTTTCTCATATGCCTCCAAAGCCTGCGCCTTTCGTATACTGGCCGTGTGTAAGAAGCGTGTCAAACATTATTATATGAATCAGTGCAAATGTGAGTTCTGCGCATGCGCAAGTTTTGTTTGTGTTAGTGAATTGTAGTAGCGCGTTTAAAAAAAAATATCAAAGGGCTCAAAAAGGGTCACTATCCCCATTACACAAATTGTGCATAGTTTTAGTTATAAAATCAAAATAGTAAATCACAAAATAAATAAATAAAAATGTTCGTATTTGTTGTTTAAAAAATAATAATAAGCTACAGAGAATTTTTTCATTTGGTAAAATAATGTCATATCCGCTACCTTGGGTATTTTTGGCATGGTTTAATGTTAATTAGTGAAAGGAGTGATAAGAAAAACGAAGTGAATTTATTTACATTTTGTTCAAGTATGCATTTATTTATGCCCCTTTGTTTACAAAAGTTTAACGACATCCTTGAGATTTTGTCTCCTTCTCTCATGGTATATCTGTACTGTAATGTTTGACACGCTTCACTGTTCGGTATTATCTATATAGAAGTATTACATATATGGACAAATAAAGGACACACAGCGGACTTCGAAAACACTAAAATATTAGACATCGAGAGAAGAGAGCGCACACGAATGACTTTGGAAAGCTTACGCATAGGGCAAAGAATAAACAGCGCAGTCAACTACAAGGAAGACGTGGGCAAAATAAACTATGCTTATACCACAGCAATAACATCATTGGGACGAGGCATCCGATGACAGTAGATGCAAAAATATATTGTATTGTGATATATGTAAATGTTTAAATTTTGGTAATTACAATTTTTTTTTTTATGTGAATTCCAATCGTTGAATGTAAGGGCAATGTGTAAAAATGTGCTATAGGTTCTGATTAAAACTAATTGTTTATGTTTGTTTTGTTTTATGTTATACTAGCAACCCGCTCCGGCTTCGCACGGAAAAATGTAAATTACATGGAATTCAGTACGGCAATAAGGCCATGAATTGAAAATACATTCATACATACATACGTCCGAAATTTAATTATGCGAGAGATTCGTACATATGTACTTACATACATACGTATCGAGTTATTTCACCATACGATCTAATTCAACATGAATGAGGTGGGGTGAGATTCCCGCATAATCGGTTGAAGGCGAACAAACACACAAACAGCATTCTTTCACCATACGATCTCACCCCACCTCATTCATAACGCTGTTTGTGTGTTTATTCGCTGTCAAGTTCTAATGGCTCATTCGTTTAACAGCGAACAAACAACCAAACAGCTTTTTTGGAAAAAGTGCTGTTTCTGTTTAAACAATTTTGGTTAAATAAGCTATGAAACAACTTTTTTTTTTTGATGCAGAACGAAAGTAAATATTTCAAAGTTTAACTTCAAGTAAGTTTCATTTTAATCAGTGGATTCGTTTATAGTACGAGATCCGGCTGCAGATTTCTGTTGTCATCGAGTACATGCTAAAATCAATATTTTTACTCATATTTATGATTACGAGAATAAAAATTCACCAGGTTGCCAATCAAAATGTGGCCGCTAGTATTTTTAATTAAATTATTATTAATTAATTTTGCGGGAAAAATTTCACCCATCAAGTTTTGAGATAAAATATCGTTCACTTCACGGCAATAGGTGTAAAGACTTAAAAAAATCGGGGTTGCCGTTGCCCGCTTGGCCGCACCTCTCCGCAGCCTGGTATAAGCAGGTATGATTTCGATACATTTTTACACCCATAACGTATATTGATCTTTTATAGATCAAAATTTAGGTAATTTTTTTCTGATTATTATGGTATAGGGTTACCTAAATAAATCTGGCCGCAAGTTAGGGTTGCCAGCTGTTAAAGATGGTAAATATTGAAGGTTTTCCATATTGACCAACAACTATCAAGTGCAACTACACATTTGTGCATTTTTATTGTTTCTAATAATTGATAGTGTGATCGTTTTTGGTTTTTATACACATTCTACTTTATGTTTATACATTATTTCTAATGCAGGTAAAAATACAGCATAAAATAGAATGTGTATAAAAACCAAAAACAATCACACTATCAATTACACTGTGCAACAAGATTCTACGTAATTGATGAAACCAATTGAAAATGAAACGTTAGCCCTCCCATATCAAAACCTCATACTGGGTTTTTGGCCTAAAGGTCTGCAATCTTTTTTATTTTTATTTAAAGTTGGTAACCCTGTGTACGCGAAAAATTGATTAAAACTTGATCGATCAAATGATGCAATTTTAGATGGTCTTTTTTTGTATTTCGTTTTTTTTTTTGGATCGAAAAACTAATTTTTGACATAAACTTTTACCTAAGTCTTACGGTAGGTAGCGCTGTCATACAATTTTTCTTATTTTTGATAGTTTCTCATGCAAATGACGCAATTTTAGATTGGTTTTTTTGCATGTCGCTATTTTTTGGATCGAGGGACTCATTTCTGACATTAATTTTTACCTAAGTTTTACGATAGGTGGCGCTGTCATAAAATTTTTCTTATTTTTGATAGTTTCTCATGCTAATGAAGCAATTTTAGATTAGTTTCTTTTTGTATGTCGCTATTTTTTGGATCGAGGGACTCATGTTTGACATTAATTTTTACCTAAGTCTTACGATAGGTGGCTCTGTCATACAATTTTTCTTATTTTTGATAGTTTTTCATGCAGAAATAATATAAAAATTGCATTTAAAAGGGAAATATAAATATTTCAACCCTGTATTCAGCGGCGGACTTAGGAGTGGGGGCCCCTCCCCTTCCGCACTCTCCTGTATGAAATAAAAGGATAATTTCAAAAAAATTATATCGCAAAAAATTAACTTATGAAAAGTTATAAACTGTATATTTATGCAAAAACAATTTTTTTTTACTAATCACAATTTCTGAGAGTTTCTTGTCAGTTTTATTGCAATACCACAGCAAAATAAATTCTGAAGATTTTGGTAGCGTATGGTGTGTTATAAAATAAATTTAAAATGAATAAATGTTTGCGAAAGTTAAACACTGTTATTTTTGTAAGCTTTTTTTGCATTTTTTTCACTCCTACATATGTGTATATGTATACTATTTATCATCTTTTTTGTGTTGCAAATATAGTGTAATGTTGCTTTCTACATGTATCGTATATGTACGAGCATTTCTACAATAAAAATAAAAAAGCAATTTTTCATGAAAAATTTTATGACAGCGCCACCTATCCTAAGACTTAGGTAAAAATTAATGTCAAAAATGAGTCTCTAAATCCCAAAAATTGGGTTATACAAAAAAAAACTATCTAAAATTGCTTCATTAGCATGAAAAACTATCAAAAATAAGAAAAGTTGTATGACAGCGCCATCTACCGTAAGACTTAGGTAAAAATTTATGTCAAAAATGAGTACAAAAAAAAACAAAAAAAAACATCTAAAATTGCATCATTTGATCAAGTTTTAATAAATTTTTCGCATACACAAGGTTACCAACTTTAAATAAAAACAAGTAAGGAAAGCTGTCTTCGGCTGTGCCGAAGGCTAAATACCTTTCATGAATAAGCGTCACGATTTTCACTGTTTGATTCCCAGTACAGCCTGTGTGAATTTAACTTTAGCTCATACCGAAATTATCGGAGCTATCGATTATATGGGGACGACGTGTTATATTGGTCCAATCTCATTGATTTTTAACATCGACATTCCACATTCTAAAATAGCAACATTTACGAAATTTCACGTTCCTACCGATATAATTACAGGAGTTATCTACCAAAATCCGTTTATCGGAACAATCGATTGTATGGGGGCTATGTGAAATATTTATCCCATTTCAATGATTTTCAACATCGATATTTTACATATAAAAATAGCGATGCTTCCAAAATTTCGCGTTCCTATGTGTTTAATTACAGGACTTATAGCCCAAAATCCGCTTATCGGAATAATCGATTGTATGGGAGCTATGTGAAATATTTATGCCATCTCAATGATTTTCAACATCGATATTTCGCATATAAAAATAGCGATACTTCCAAAATTTCACGTTCCTACCTATATAATTACAGGAGTTATCTACCAAAATCCGTTTATCGGAACAATCGATTGTATGGGGGCTATGTGAAATATTTATCCAATCTCGATGATTTTCAACATCGATATTTCACATATAAAAATAGCAATATGTCCAAAATTTCACGTTCCTACGTATTTAATTACAGGAGTTATAGCCCAAAATCCGTTTATCGGAATAATCGATTGTATGGGAGCTATGTGAAATATTTATCCCATCTCTATGGGTTTCAACATCGATATTTGACATATAAAAATAGCAATACTTACAAAATTTCACGTTCCTATGTGTTTAATTACAGGAGTTATAGCCCAAAATCCGTTTATCGGAATAATCGATTGTATGGGAGCTATGTGAAATATTTATCCTATCTCTATGATTTTCAGCATCGATATTTCACATATAAAAATAGCAACACTTATAAAATTTCACGTTCCTTCGTGTTTAATTACAGGAGTTATAGCCCAAAATCCGTTTATCGGAATAATCGGTTGTATGGGAGCTATATGTTATATTGGTCCGATCTTGCTGGTTCCGACACATGATTCCTATATTGGAAAATGGTGGCCGCATACCAAATTTCAGCCAAATATCTCAAAAACTGAGGGACTAGTTTGCGTTCAAACAGACAGACAGACAGACGGACAGACGGACAGACGGACATGGCTAAATCAACTCATCTCGTCATCCTGATCATTTCGGTATACTTATTGATGGGTCTATCTCTTCTTCTTCTCATATTTACAAACATCGGACCAAAGTTATAATACCATTTCATGTTCATGAAAGGTATAATAAAAAAGATTCCAGACCTATATTATCCAAAAACCCAGTATGAGGTTTTGATATGGGAGCGCTAAAGTTTCATTTTCAATTGGTTTCATCAATTACGTAGAATCTTGTTGCACAGTGTAATTGATAGTGTGATTGTTTTTGGTTTTTATACACATTCTATTTTATGCTGTATTTTTACCTGCATTAGAAATAATGTATAAACATAAAATAGAATGTGTATAAAAACCAAAAACGATCACACTATCAATTATTAGCAACAATAAAAATGCACAAATGTGTAGTTGCACTTGATAGTTGTTGGTTAATATGGAAAACCTTCAATATTTACCATCTTTAACAGCTGGCAACCCTAACTTGCGGCCAGATTTATTTAGGCAACCCTATACCATAATAATCAGAAAAAAGTTACCTAAATTTTGATCTATAAAAGATCAATATACGTTATGGGTGTAAAAATGTATCGAAATCATACCTGCTTATACCAGGCTGCGGAGAGGTGCGGCCAAGCGGGCAACGGCAACCCCGATTTTTTTAAGTCTTTACACCTATTGCCGTGAAGTGAACGATATTTTATCTCAAAACTTGATGGGTGAAATTTTTCCCGCCAAATTAATTAATAATAATTTAATTAAAAATACTAGCGGCCACATTTTGATTGGCAACCTGGTGAATTTTTATTCTCGTAATCATAAATATGAGTAAAAATATTGATTTTAGCATGTACTCGATGACAACACAAATCTGCAGCCGGATCTTAGACTATTAGGATTTATGGCTGTGTAAACAAAAAATGTATGGTTTTTTACCACATTTTGTCCGATTGCCACGCCCCCTTTATATATTTCTTCACGTTATAATGACATAAACCTTCCTCTAAAAAACCGCATAAAAAGCCGTTGCTTAGTTTTCAAGATTTAAGCATTCAAGGGAAAAAACAGACAGAAAAAGTGACTTTGTTTTATAATATGTAGAGATATTTTTATGTGAAAAATATAGAATCTCACTGAAGAAGATGCGGTAATGCATCGAAACGCGTAGGAGGAAAAAGAAAAACTCGTTTTTATATCTTTAAATAGCCGGCCAAACAATCTTAAAATCACATAAAGTGTTGAAATTTTCATTGCCACAAGCGTTAAAAACTTGGTTTCTAAAATAAAATTTTGCATTGATAAACGTTTTTTTACGATTTTTTTTAAGCCTTCATAAACAACATTCGTAGCATAAAACTAGGCAATTGAGCCCTAAGAAAATTTATAGAAAAATTTCATATAACTAAGAAATCATAAAAACTTTTTTTATGAAATAAATAATTTTTATTTACGCACAATCATTTCGATTTTTAGATGCATTAAAGCAATATTTATATTTCCTTTTTTGTGCACAAGATAGTTGCCTTGGAAAAACAACATTTCGCTTTTAGACTTTGTAAATAATCTATAGATAATGTAAGAGTATAGACATTAATGAAACGTACATACATAGTCATAAAAGCGTAGTATCGTTCGCTGCGAATACTGCAAGAATCAATTCTATATTTATACCTTTCATGAACATGAAATGGTATTATAACTTTGGTCCGATGTTTGTAAATATGAGAAGAAGAAGAGATAGACCCATCAATAAGTATACCGAAATGATCAGGATGACGAGATGAGTTGATTTAGCCATGTCCGTCTGTCCGTCTGTCCGTCTGTCCGTCTGTCTGTCTGTCTGTCTGTCTGTCTGTCTGTTTGAACGCAAACTAGTCCCTCAGTTTTTGAGATATTTGGCTGAAATTTGGTATGCGGCCACCATTTTCCAATATAGGAATCATTTGTCGGAACCAGCAAGATCGGACCAATATAACATATAGCTCCCATACAACCGATTATTCCGATAAACGGATTTTGGGCTATAACTCCTGTATTTAAACACGAAGGAACGTGAAATTTTATAAGTGTTGCTATTTTCATATGTGAAATATCGATGCTGAAAATCATAGAGATGGGATAAATATTTCACATAGCTCCCATACAATCGATTATTCCGATAAACGGATTTTGGGCTATAACTCCTGTAATTAAACACGTAGGAACGTGAAATTTTGTAAGTATTGCTATTTTTATATGTGAAATATCGATGTTGAAACTCATAGAGATGGGATAAATATTTCACATAGCTCCCATACAATCGATTATTCCGATAAACGGATTTTGGGCTATAACTCCTGTAATTAAACACGAAGGAACGTGAAATTTTGGACGTATTGCTATTTTTATATGTGAAATATCGATGTTGAAAATCATCGAGATTGGATAAATATTTCACATAGCCCCCATACAATCGATTGTTCCGATAAACGGATTTTGGTAGATAACTCCTGTAATTATATAGGTAGGAACGTGAAATTTTAGAAGTATCGCTATTTTTATATGCGAAATATCGATGTTGAAAATCATTGAGATGGCATAAATATTTCACATAGCTCCCATACAATCGATTATTCCGATAAGCGGATTTTGGGCTATAAGTCCTGTAATTAAACACATAGGAACGCGAAATTTTGGAAGCATCGCTATTTTTATATCTAAAATATCGATGTTGAAAATCATTGAAATGGGATAAATATTTCACATAGCCCCCATACAATCGATTGTTCCGATAAACGGATTTTGGTAGATAACTCCTGTAATTATATCGGTAGGAACGTGAAATTTCGTAAATGTTGCTATTTTAGAATGTGGAATGTCGATGTTAAAAATCAATGAGATTGGACCAATATAACACATCGTCCCCATATAATCGATAGCTCCGATAATTTCGGTATGAGCTAAAGTTAAATTCACACAGGCTGTACTGGGGATCAAACAGTGAAAATCGTGACGCTTATTCATGAAAGGTATTTAGCCTTCGGCACAGCCGAAGACAGCTTTCCTTACTTGTTTTCTTTTGATTTTGAGTTTTCAAATATTAAAAATATACAAAGTTTAGCTTAGAGGAATATACCTTTATTCCATTGTACATTCAAAATTTCACCAATCCAAATTATAATTAAAAATTTATATTTTGTGTGGTTGAGGGGTAACCTCATTACTTTACGAACTACACTTGCATATTTGAGATCAGGTCAGAAATCTAGGACATATATTTAAGTCAAATGTGAATTAAACTTTTTTTAAAATGAAATGTTTTGATTATGTGAATGAAATAATTCGATATGATGGTGTAAATTTAATCGTGGTGGTAACCAAGTGAAAGGGTAAGTGATCCTCATATTAGGGACATCCATAATAACCTCATGTGCTAATTTGGAAGTCAAGGTAGGGAGGGTGCAGAAGCTCGAGCGCCATGTCATCTGGGCGGCTCAGAATGAGGAGACGGAGAAGTTTTGGCCATAAATTTGATCACCTTTGTTTTCAACAGCGTTTTGTTCCTTTTTGTAATTCGTTTAATGAGAAATTAGTGCACCATTAATAAACTTTTTTGTAATAAATAAACAGGGACTCTGGAATAAAACGTAATGGGGTCTATACTGTGAGGACAGGTCGCGAACCCCCCCCCCCCCCCCCAACCACTGTTTGCTAGCCCAATAGACGGGTCCCGGTGGACCTAAGCCTCACAATATGAACAGACGAAAGACCTTACCATATGATCTAGAATATTCGAAAGTTAAGTCATTGCAAGATGGCGTTTAAAATATACGGAGAAATCATAAAAGTAACATTACAAAGCGTATGGCGATCTTTGCACCACCTTAAACACAACCCAACAAATATTTTTAGCTAATCTCAATTTGATATGCATTTGAGAACCAACCATCTTCTCAAATCTCAAACGTTCGTTTTCAATTTGAGGCGAAATAACCGTTGATAGCATTCTCAACCTAAAAGGCTCATTTTTAATATGGGATTTTCCCTGATTTTCAAATTGAGAACGGCAGAATTTTCAAACGTTTCTCAAACTGAGCGGAATGGATCGAAATGGAATCCACATGCTCTCATTGAAATATTTTTTCAGAGATGCCAATCATGCAAAACAAATACCCATTTTAATAAAAAGCGAGTTTCCATTTATACAGTTAAATTTTATATAATATTTTTATACCTTTCATGAACATGAAATGGTATTATAACTTTGGTCCGATGTTTGTAAGTATGAGAAGAAGAAGAGATGGACCCATCACTAAGTGTACCAAAATGATCAGGATGACGAGATGAGTTGATTTAGCCATGTCCGTCTGTCTGTCTGTCTGTCTGTTTGAACGCAAACTATTCCCTCAGTTTTTGAGATATTTGGCTGAAATTTTGTATGCGGCCACCATTTTCTAATATAGGAATCATTTGTCGGAACCAGCAAGATCGGACCGGTATTACATATAGCTCTCATACAATCGATTGTTCCGATAAGTGGATTTTGGGCTGTAACTCCTGTAATTGAAGAGGTAGGAACTTGAAATTTTGTAAAAGTTGCTTATTTCATATAAGAAATATCGATGTTGAAAATCATCGATATGGTATAAATATTTCACATAGCCCCCATACAATCGATTGTTCCGATAAACGGATTTTGGTAGATAACTCCTGTAATTATATAGGTAGGAAAGTGAAATTTCATAACAATTGCTCTTTTAGAATGAGGAATGTCGATGTTAAAAATCAATGAGATTGGACCAATATAACACATCGCCCCCATTTAATCCATAGTTCCGATAATTTCGGTATGAGCTAAAGTTAAATTGAAACAGGCTGTACTGGGAATCGAACAGTGAAAATCGTGACGCTTATTCATGAAAGGTATATAGCCTTCGGCACAGCCGAAGACAGCTTTCCTTACTTGTTTGAATTAATATAGTTCAACAAATAATCCTTTTATATAAACAACATTTGAGAAAAAGTTGAGAATAGATGTTTTCTCAAACGTTTGAGTTTTTAGTGCTCGATGTTGGGAACTATTAGAGCGAGATCCCAGAGCCTAAAAGCGTCACTTATTTTATAATGGATGAAACCAATACCGATCGATAGTCCTCCCTGAATCTAGAAAGAATGTTAAAATTTCAAAGCTGTACCTATGACAAGGGTCTAGGAATTACCCTAACTTCACTTATTTTATAATGGATGATTTTCACATATGTGACGTAGATTACCAACGCGCGTCAGTATCAAGTCTTGTTAGACCCTTACCAGTGACAAGGCTCCAGCCTAAGGAAATTTATCTTATTTTACCAATTTCGCGCATTTCGGCCAATTTGGCTGCTTTTAACTATCCAATATTTTCCCATTTTTTGTAGAATACTACCCTGAAGTAGTATCAGGAATTTTTAGATTCGTCCCATGGCAAAAACTTCAGCCAGACAAGGAAAAATTCCGATGTAATAGATTTGTTTAAAATGAAATTCTACAAAGTTTTATGTTTTCATATAACACCATTATTAAAATGTGAAATAGGGCAACCATGGTCAAACTTTTAATTTGAAAAAAATATGTCGCAATCAAAGTTGGCTTGCGTACCACCAAACAAAAAAAAATAAAATAATAATTCAATATGGCTCCTGTTGTTGGAGTACCAAGCTTATTTTGAGAAATTTGTATATGTGTGTAAAATACCAGCAATGGAAATATTTTGATTCTCTCGCTCTTTGAGTGTTAGAGTAATAGCGTCAAACTCATATTTCGAAGTTGGCTGAACTTCAAAGGAAACCACTCTTTATCTTCATTCTCTCCCTCATTAAACACGTCCTATTATGAGAGAGAAATTATTTTCATTCCATCGCTCATTGAGTACTTCGGTCCATTATTTATTATATTAATAGGCTAACAAATTTTACATATAAATAATTGCCAATACTTTTAGTTGACGGAAAGCATATGCATACATACCACCCATTATAGAAATGCGATAACCGCTTATTCAATTTGGGTTTTTTGTCTAATTTTTGATGATATAAGATCGAAGTTGCGATATTTTTTCAAACACAGTAGTCTATTTATCGGACTTCGGTAGATTACTTCTATAAATTTTAGTGATTTCTACCGTTTGAGACAAAGTTGCTGATAGACTCCCTATTTAAAATACAAAAATCGACAACATATTTAATATGTACTTAAATTTTAAACTAAATCAAGTGGTTAGCGGTCGTCTTAAATTTTACTGAAGGCAACAACGATTTCTATTCATATGTACATATGTATTAACTTTCAAAAAGGCAGATTTGCAACCCGAGCCCCAAACCTGTCTAGACCAAATTGAATAGAAAAATTAATATATATTTTTTCTGTAAATCAAATAAAAAATAATAATATGTACTTAAATTTTAAACTAAATCAAGTGGTTAGCGGTCGTCTTAAATTTTACTGAAGGCAACAACGATTTCTATTCATACATATGTACATAATTAATATATATTTTTTTCTTTAAATCATAAAATATTGCTAAGTTATGGTTAAAGAAAAAAGCTAGAAAATCCTGAAACTTTTTTGACCTAACCAGAATTTATAATTTACCCTCTCTAAAAAGATTTAAAAACACGCCTGTATAATAAATTTCTATAAAAAGAACTCATTTTCTGCAAAATGAACCCTTCAATCTTTCACTCAACAAGCTCCTCCTTTTAGTAGAGAAACTATTTTCATTCTCTCGCTCATTGCCCATACAGCTTGAATTGGTGATTTGACAATAAATTCGTAGATAAAGCAGTAGAGCAGTGGTTAGCCCATCGGATAGCGAACGAACTGTTGTAGGTTCGAGAACAGCTCCGGGCTACAATTTTTTTTTTCATTGAAAATAGTTTTTTTCTTTTTTAAAACATCTTTAGGTATATGAATATTTCTAATCTTGATTTTTTATAAGCTCATTAAAATTTCATAAGACATATTTTTATATTTGTGATACTTTTTTCGGAAAAAACTTACTGCGAATATTTTCATAAATATACATACATACCACCCATTATAGAAATGAGATAACCGCTTATACAATTTGGGTTTTTTGGTAAGTTTTTCCGAAAATTAAAAGTTTTTTAAACATACCCTCATATTATAAAGCCTTTTAAAATGACATTTTCATACAAATTTTGAATAATAAGAGCTTAATAAACCTTTTATATTTTTTATGAATAAGGGGGATATTGTTCTGTTTATCGGACTTCGGTAGATTATTTCTATAAATTTTGAAATATATATCACAGGTCCTTAAATTTTGTACTAAACGAAGTGGTTAGAGGTCAACTAAAATATTACTAAAGACAACAACTCATTTCTATTCATCCAGATTTACAACCCGAACACCCAACAAGTCTAGACAAAATTTGACCACTTTTGAATAAAAAAAAAAAATCAATATAAAATGACTTTTTAAATATTTGTAAGTTATGGTTAATGAAAAAAGCTAGAAAACCCTCAAACTGTTTTTCCAAAAGGCTACATTTTTCCCGGTTTCAATATACCTACATTTTTTTTTTTTCAAAAATCAAATCAAAAATCAATATAAAATGTCTTTTTAAATATTTTCAAGTTAGGGTTAAGGAAAAAAGCTAGAAAACCCTCAAACTGTTTTTCCAAAAGGCTACATTTTTCCCGGTTTCAATATACCTACATTTTTTTTTTTTTTTCAAAAATCAAATCAAAAATCAATATAAAATGACTTTTTAAATATTTGTAAGTTATGGTTAATGAAAAAAGCTAGAAAACCCTCAAACTGTTTTTCCAAAAGGCTAAATTTTTCCCGGTTTCAATATACCTACATTTTTTTTTTCAAAAATCAAATCAAAAATCGATATGAAATGTCTTTTTAAATATTTCTAAGTTACGGCTAAGGAAAAAAGCTAGAAAATCCTCAAAGCCTACATTTTGCCCGGTTTCACCACTTTTGAATATTTTTTTTTTTTTAAATCAATATACGTACTGTTTTTTTCAAAAATCAAAAAAAAATCGATATAAAATGTCTTTTTAAATATTTCTAAGTTATGGTTGAGGTAAAAGCTTAAAAACCCTCAAACTGTTTTTGCATAAGGCTAGATTTTGCCCGGTTTAACCAATTTCGAATAACTTTTTTTTTAAATCAACATACCCACATTTTTTTCAAAAATCAAATCAAAAATCGATATGAAATGTATTTTTAAATACTTTTAAGTTATGGTTAAGGAAAAGAGATAGAAAACCCTTTAACAGTTTTTGAAAAAGGCTAGATTTTGGCTGATTTTACCACTTTGAATACATTTTTTTTTTTTTTTTTAAATCAATATCATCATCATTTATTGGCGCTTAACCGCCTAAGCGATTTTGGCCGTCGCCTATCAAAGCACGCCAGTCATTCCTTTTTAGCGATAACTGACGCCAATTGGAAACCCCAAGGGAGTTCAAGTCATCCTCCACCTGTTGTTTCCATCTCAGTCGAGGCCTCCCCCTTCCTCTGCTGCCGAATTCGGGTGACGATTGGAAAACCTTCTGGGCTGGAGCTTCTTTGTCCATTCGCATGACGTGACCCAGCCAGCGGAGCCTTTGGGCTTTAATTCGCTGGACTATGGTCAGATCTGCGTAAAGCTCGTACAGCTCATCGTTAAATCTCCTTCGATACTCGCCGTCGGCATCACGGGAAGCACCATAAATCTTCCGGAGAACTTTTCTCTCAAATACTCCAAGGGCCATCTCATCTTCTCTTGACATTGTCCATGAATCTGAGCCATACATCAGGACAGGTATGATGAGAGACTTATAGAGCGCGATCTTTGTTCTTCGAGAGAGGACTTTACTTCTCAATTGCCTACTCAGTCCAAAGTAGCACTTGTTCGCAAGAGTGATTCTCCGTTGGATTTCTAGACTGATATTATTTTCGGTGTTAATGCTGGTTCCCAAATAGACGAAGTCCCTCACAGTTTCAAATTTGTAACTATCAACAGTGACGTGGCTGCCAAGGCGCAGGTGCGCCGATTCTTTCTTTGATGACAGCAAATACTTCGTCTTGTCCTCGTTGACCGCAAGACCCACTTTTTTCGCTTCTTTATCCAGTCCAGAGAAGGCAGCGCTTACGGCGCGGTTGTTAAGGCCAATGATATCAATATCATCGGCATACGCCAGCAATTGCACGCTCTTGTAAAAGATTGTACCATTGCGGTTTAGCTCTGCTGCTCGAATTATCTTCTCCAGCATCAGGTTGAAGAAATCGCACGAAAGGGAGTCGCCCTGTCTGAAGCCTCGTTTGGTTTCAAATGGCTCAGAGAGGTCCTTCCCGACTCTGACGGAGCTGTTAGTATTGCTCAACGTCATTTGGCAAAGCCGTATAAGCTTTGCAGGGAAGTCAAATTCAGACATGGCGGCATACAGGCAACTCCTTTTTGCGCTGTCAAAAGCGGCTTTGAAATCGACAAAGAGATGGTGTGTGTCGATTCTTTTATCATGGGTCTTCTCCAGGATTTGGCGTATCGTGAAAATCTGGTCGATGGTAGACTTACCAGGTCTAAAGCCACACTGATAAGGTCCAATCAGCTTGTCTACGATGGGCTTCAGTCTTTCACACAATACGCTAGAAAGAACCTTATACGCGATATTAAGAAGGCTGATTCCGCGGTAGTTGGTGCGGTTAGCGGGATCGCCTTTCTTGTGGATTGGGCAGAGCACACATAAATTCTAATCTGGAGGCATGCACTCGTCTGACCATATTCTGCATAAGAGCTGATGCATGCTTTTTACCAGCTCTTCGCCTCCGTGTTTGAACAGCTCGGCGGGTAGTCCGTCTTTTCCAGGCGCTTTGTTGTTTTTGAGCCGGGATATAGCTATCCTCACTTCATCATAGTCAGGTGGTGGGACGACTTTTCCATCGTCAGGGATTGGGGTATCGGGTTCGACGTCTCCCTCGCAATTTAGCAGTGAGGAGAAGTGCTCCCTCCATAATTTAAGTACACTCTGTACGTCGGTTACCAGGTCGCCATTATTGTCCTTACAGGAACTTGCCCCGGTCTTAAAACCTTCCGTCATCCGCCGGATCTTTTCATAGAATTTTCGGGCATCATTCCTGTCAGCCAGCATCTCAAGCTCCTCACACTCACGCCTTTCGGCCTCACGTTTCTTTTTTCTGAAAAGGCGTCTCTCTTCCTTCTTTGCCTCACGATAGCGTTGCCATACACTGCGGGTTGCGCCCGTTCGCAACGTCTCCCTGTAGGCAGTGTCCTTTTTGTCCGAGGCAGTGCTGCATTCCTCATCGTACCAGTTGTTTTTGCGGGCTCGCTGGAACCCTATAGTGGCCTCAGCGGCGGTACGTAATGAGTGAGAGATATGCTTCCATTGCTCGGTTGCATCGTTAGGTCGAGGATTGCTCTCCGATAGCAGGTGTGAGAGTCGAGTGGAGAAATTGTCAGCTGTCTGTGTCGTGCGCAGCTTCTCGACGTCAAACTTTCCTTCCGTTACTGTGCGCACTTTCTTTGCTACACAGAGGCGTGTGCGTATCTTGGCTGCAACAAGATAATGGTCCGAGTCGATATTGGGACCACGAAGGGTACGCACGTCCAGAACGGTGGAGCTATGTCTGCCGTCGATCATGACATGATCAATCTGGTTTCTTGTTCTTTGATCAGGAGACAGCCATGTGGCTTGGTGTATTCGTTTATGCTGGAACCTGGTACTACTGATGACCATATTGCGAGCAGCAGCGAAATCAATCAACCTAGTGCCGTTGGGGGATGTTATATCATGGAGACTAAATTTTCCAACTGTTGGACCAAAGACTCCTTCCTTGCCCACCTTCGCATTAAAGTCGCCGAGCACGATTTTGATATCATGTTGGGGGCAGCGATCATAAGTCTGTTCAAGTTTATCGTAGAAGGAGTCCTTCTCTGCGTCGTCCGTCTCCTCAGTCGTCCGTCTCCTCAGCGAGACGCTCGTCCACGGGGGTGAACGCTAGTACTTGGCGGCGAAGTCTCTTTCCCACCACGAATCCTACACCACGCGCTTTGCCGCGTGTCTGGCCACTGTAGTATACGTCACAAGGTCCGATGGTCGTCTTTCCTTGTCCCGTCCATCGCATTTCCTGCAGGGCGGTGATGTCAGCCTTTGCGTTAACGAGGACATCAACCAGTCGGGCAGCGGTACCGTCCCTTGAAAGGGTCCGGACATTCCCGGTACATGCCCTAATATCCAAATCATTATGCCTTATTCGTTTTGCCGGGTCGTCAACATTAAAGGGGGTTCTCATCCGAGGCTTTAATTTATTTTTCATTGGACTAAATTTTTTACGTGGCGGGTCCCAAACCCAGCGCACAACCCGTTTCGGGGTTTTTGGAAAATATTTACACATTTATATAGCGAGCCGCTTGCTTCAAGACAGACGCCCGCTTGCAGCTGCACCTCATGGTGAACAGACGCTGCGCAAAAACCTCGGTGAGCCCTTAAACCAAGTATGTCAGAGTGGCCCCACCGGGGCTCCCTCTCTTTCTGCCGCGAGCCTAGGTAGCTCCCGTTGCCCAGAGTGCACGAACGAGGACGCAAGAGTCGGGATTGAGCAAGGTCACTTAGCAACCACACTCCATTACACTCCTAAATCAATATACCTACATTTTTTTTTAAATCAAATCAAAAATCAAATTAAAATGTCTTCTAAATATTGCTAAGTTATGGATAAAGAAAAAAGCTAGAAAAACCTTTATCTGTTTTTGCAAAAGCCTACACAGAGCCAAAAAGTTCACCTATAATCAAAGAGATCGACGTCTAAAAAAGCTTTTTGGCCGGGGAGAGCGAGTGGGGACAAATTTGAAGAAATTTGTGCTAGGAAATCTTCTAAATTTAAGCTTGAATTTCTTCTCAAATTTATTGAAAAGGAAATCGGCTAAAAACAAGGAGTTAGCTTCTTGTTTATGAATTTTTTATGTAGGTAGGTAGGTAGAAGTGGCTGCCGCAAAGGCACACCTAGGCCAGTAATAAAAGGCCCGTTGTGATACCACCAAACACTAGGAAAGTCAGTCCCGGGGGGGCCATATGGAAAATCCCAGTGCTGTTGGGACTCTCCATATAGCCGAAACCCGGGACTGACACTCCTAACCGACACCGCTACCCCTCCTCGAACCATTTTGATAACTTGATGAAGGCCATCAAGTCCTTTATGTCTAGCTCCGCGACCTGGCTTAAGCTAACCAGGAAGGGAACTCCCAGAGAGCGCCTTCTCGCTCCGCTTAAGGCCGGGCAGTTGCAGATGAGGTACTCCACCGTTTCCTCTTCCTCATCATCTTTGCAACTCCTGCAGCATCGTCGGTAGGGAACGCCTAGCCTTGCTGCGTGCCTACCAATAAGGCAGTGCCCGGTTAAAACACCTATTAATATGGAGATTTCCTTCCTTTTTAGGGCGTATATGTGTTTAGATCTTTTAAGATCGCATTTTGGCCAGGTTTGCTTGGATATCCGGCACCCTGGGGCTTGTAGCCATCTTTCGTTGGCTTCGCGGAGTGTATGCTCCTTCAGCATTAGCTTGCACGTGGCAAACGGCATACCTATGCGCTCTTTATCTTGAAGAATCTGCTTGGTCGTGCCCTGCCTGGCAAGTTCGTCTGCCCTACAGTTTCCCTCAATGTCCCTGTGTCCCGGGACCCATGTGAGGTTCACGCGGTTCTGTTGGGCCATCTCTTGAAGAGATCGACGACAGCTGAGCGTCAGTTCAGAGTTGAACGAGTAAGAGCCAAGGGATTTGGTGGCCGCTTGGCTGTCGCTGAAAATACAGATATCCTGTCCGATGGTGCGTTTACCTATCCAAGTCACGGCGTCCATGATTGCAGAAACTTCAGCCTGGAAGACGCTGCAGTGATCAGGTAGTCTAAAGGAGAGTTCTAGGTCCAAATCCCTTGAGTAAACCCCTCCTCCGACTCTGCCGTCTAACTTCGAGCCGTCGGTGTATATAAAAGTGCCGCCATTAGTAGCGGGACACCGATCTATGTTCTCCCAGTCTTCCCTGCTGGGAATGTTTATTCTAAAACAACAATCTCCGACTGTTGTGGTCGCACACCGATCTGTGCTCAGAGGGAGAAAGCTGTAAGATCTTAGAATACAGGAGTGTCCAATAGTGCTTGCGCCCCAGACGGACGTTTCCCTTAGACGCAGAGCCGATGCTGCTGCTGCCCGGTACCCTTCCAGATCGAGTGGCAAAAAGCCAAGAATGGCCTGGAGAGCTTCATTGGGCGTTGTTCTTAACGCCCAGCTTATACAGATCATGCTCGATCTGTGGACTTTTCCTAACAGATTTAGGTTTGTTGCCTTTCCTAGCGCAGGCCACCATACCACGACTCCATACAGCATAATTGGCTGGATTATCGCAGTGTAGATCCATCTGCAAATTTTGGGGCTGAGCCCCCATTTTTTGCCAATGGCTCTTTTACACGTGTAAAGTGCAATGCACGCTTTCCTCTGGCGCTGGATGACATTCTCCTTCCAGTTAAGCTTTCTATCTAGAACTGTGCCTAGGAATTTGGCTTTGTCAGCTAAGTTCAGGCGCACGCCATCTAGTTCTGGTAGGTTCAGCGGTGGTATCTTGTACCGCCTGGTATAAAGGACAAGCTCCACCTTTCCCGGGTTGATGCTAAGTCCGCAGCGAGAGGACCATAAAGAAACTTCTCGCAGTGCTACTTGCATCAAGTCACACAGGGTTTGTGGGAATTTGCCCCTATATGCAATAGCTAAATCGTCTGCATATGCCACTATCTTCCCGCCCCCCCACCTTGTGTCTCGTAGCAGCGAGTTTACGGTGAGGTTCCATAGGAGCGGGGAGAGAACACCACCCTGAGGCGTTCCTCTTGTGACATAGCGTGAAAGATCAACTGTTCCCAGTGAAGAAACTATTTTCCTTCCCTTTAGTAGTTGATCAATTAGTCCAATAAGAGACCTATTTATGCCCAGGTTTGTTAAAGCAGTGTTAATAGCCTCCGGCCTTATATTGTTGAAAGCCCCTTCGATGTCCAGAAAGGCCACGAGACAGTACTCCTTTTCGTGCAATGATTTTTCAACAATAGAGACTAGGCTGTGGAGCGCAGTTTCCGTTGATTTACCTTTGGTGTATGCATGTTGATAGCTAGAAATAAGGTTGCTATCAATAGTAGAGGAGAGATAATCGCTAATTATCCTCTCGAAGGTTTTAAGTGCAAAAGACGAGAGACTGATCGGTCTGTAGTCTTTAGGCTCATAGTGTGAGGCCTTCCCAGCCTTTGGAATTGTAGTGTACACGCAAATGTGGAATTAGTCGCGACGTCATGTGCAATGTGACAACAGCCTAATGAAATTGCTATCGGTAATTCGATTGAATACACATTCATTATTATCGATAATGAACGAGGGAACACAGCATTTTCCCACTCCTATTACTACGAAATTCCGTGCACAGCTTATTTCATGGGATCTTACAGTGGCGACGAGTGGTGAAAAATGGCGAATATTATTGGAAACGTGCCTCAATTCAACTTTGGCGAAAATATATGGGAGGTTTTCCATATACAGTTGCAGCAGTTTTTTGTTGCAAACGATATTGAGGAAAGTGCGAAGAAAAAGGCCATTTTGTTAACGGCTTTGACAGAAAAGTCGTATGTACTTCTTCAAAATCTGCTAAACCCACTGAAGCCGGAAAACACAACATTCGATGTATGCATTAATACACTAGGCAATTATTTTAAACCACCATTGTCGGGTTTCGCAGAAAGGCTAAAATTTTATAACGCAAATAAAGAAGATAAGGAGACCATAAACCAGTGGGTAGTAAGAGTACGGTCATTGGCAATACCATGTGAGTTCGGCAATTTTTTGGAAACCGCCATACGCGATAAGTTCGTGATGGGACTTGGTAAAGGGCCGGCTCGCGACAAAATTTTTCTGGAAGATGTCACTAAATGTAGTATGCAAAGGGTAGTGGAGATTGCCAACGCAGCGGAGTATATCAAGTTGCAGCATGATACAACTACGGTAAAAGAAGAACCACAAGATAACCTCTTATACATGCGCGGCAAGAAAAACAATAACAAACGTGAGGGTGCTGAAAAAGATGACCGTAATAAGCAAAGCAATAGGCGACAAAAGAACCATACACAACAGCAGAATTGTACGGTATGTGGGTATGGTAACCATTTAAGTTCAAATTGCAAATTTAAGAACTATAAATGTAAAATCTGTAACAAAAAGGGTCATCTTCAAAAAGTATGTAAAAATAGAGACTCAAAGCTCCATTATGTAGATAATTCGGAAATGAACCTATTTTCAATTAAGAGTGGCACAGATGGGCCAATTAAAGTAAAGGTTTTGTTACAGGGTGTAGGGTTAGACATGGAATTAGATACCGGGTCGGAATACAGTGTTATATCAGTAGACACCTATAAACGTTATTTTAGTAAATCTATATTAAAACCATCTGCCTTAATTTTGAAAACGTATAACGGTGGTGAGATCATACCGCTGGGGGTTTGTGATATGCCAGTGCAGTATAATGGCTGTGAAAGATTGATTCCTGTTGTGGTAATACGGAACGGGGGACCACCGTTGCTTGGTAGGAATTTTTTGAGAGCCTTTGAATTTAATATTGCTGAGTTTAATTATGTAAACTCAAAACTTGATGCGAAAGATAAAATACTGCGGAAATTTAAGAGCTTGTTTGACGGTAGCTTGGGATGTTTTAATAAAGGGCGAGCAAAGCTGGTTTTGCGAGAAAAGGCAACACCAAAATTTTTTAAGCCACGGCCGGTACCATTAGCTATGAAAAATAAAGTTGAAAAGGAAATTCAAAAATTAGTGGAAATAGGGGTATTGGAGCCGGTGAGTTATAGTGAATGGGGAACGCCAGTTGTTCCGGTGCTGAAGAAAACTGGCGATGTGAGAATTTGTGGTGATTACAAGGTGACGTTGAATCCAAATCTAATGATTGAAAAGTACCCACTACCACGTATAGAAGATATCTTCTCAAAGTTGCACGGCGGGGAAGAGTTTTCTAAATTAGATTTGTCAATGGCTTATCAGCAGATTCCACTAGACGAAGCATCGAAGAAGCTCACAACCATATCCACTTCCAAGGGTCTATTCCAATACACCCGTATGATTTATGGCTTGGCGTCAGCACCTGCAATTTTTCAGCGGATTATGGACAGTTTGCTAATGTCGGTGGCAGGGGTGGTCGTCTTCTTAGATGATATATTAATTACGGCACCAAACCGAAAGATTCACGTTGAGCGTTTGGAAAATGTTTTGGAAATATTGCAGAATGCGGGCTTTAAACTTTCGCCCAGCAAGTGTGATTTTTTTGTTAAGAAAATAAACTATCTGGGCCATGTTATAGATGCAAATGGGTTACATACAAGTCCAGAGAAAATTCAAGCGATAGAGGACATGCCGTATCCAACCAATGTTAAAGAGTTGAGAGCATTCTTGGGGGTAGTGAATTTTTATAGGAAATTTTTGAGAAATGTAACTGAAGTATGCGCTCCCCTGTATGCGTTGTTAAAAACGGGCGAGAAGTTTATCTTCTCGAATGCATGTAAACGCGCAGTTGATTTATTGAAAAATGGGTTAAAGTCTGACAGTTGTCTTGCGCATTTTAACCCGCAATACAGCATCAAGCTCACCGTGGATGCAAGTCCAGTAGGTGTAGGGGCCATACTATCGCAAATATCAGCGAATGGTGAAGAAGCGCCGATTGAATTCGCTTCGAGGAAGTTGTCGGATACCGAACAGCGATATTCACAACTTGACAGAGAAGCGGTTGCTATTGTCTTTGGAGTAAAAAAATTCCATCACTATTTGTATGGACGGCATTTTACATTAGTTACAGACAATAAACCTCTTCAGCACATTTTCAATCCAAGCAAAGGCATTCCGGTGATGGCAGCAAATCGACTGCAGCGCATGGCACTTTTACTATCAGGGTACGATTATGACTTAGTTCATATTAAATCAGCAGCTAACGCGGCAGATTATTTCTCTAGAAACCCATCAAAAGTATATTTGCAAGAGGAAGATCCGCAAAATGTAGCGCTGAACTACTTTCAGGATACTAGTTCATTGCCCATAAGTATCGAATCAGTTAGGAAGGAAACGTTGCGGGACCTAACACTGAAACAGGTGACTAATTTTATAAGGACCAGTTGGCCTGAGAAAGTGTCGGATAATAAATTGATGCCATATTTTGTTCGGAAGCTAGAACTATCCGAGGAAGATGGATGTTTATTTTGGGGTTTCAGACTTATCATTCCGGAGGCATTGCAAAAGGAAGTTGGGACATTTTTGCATGAATCTCATCTAGGTATTGTAAAAATAAAATCGATGGCTAGAGAGTGTTGCTGGTGGCCAAATCAGAACAAAGATTTAGAAAACCTCGTAAAAGGCTGCGAGCCATGCTTAATGAATCGTCCCAACCCCGTGAAACAAGAACTTATTCCCTGGAAATGGCCAAACATGCCGTGGTCGCGCATTCATATTGATTTTTTTGGTCCTTTCTTAAACAAATGGTTCTTAGTTGTTGTCGACAGCTATAGCAAATGGGCTGAATGCATAGACATGGGCAAGAATACCACAAGTAGTGCTACAATAATGGCGCTAAAAGAGTTGTTCTCGCGTTTCGGGTTACCACGGGAAATCGTCTCGGATAACGGTACAGCGTTCGTATCCAAGGAGTTCAATCAATTTTTAAACTTGAACGGTATTAGGCATATCACAACTCCCGTGGGTCATCCCGCTACAAATGGGCAAGCCGAAAATTTGGTAAAAACTATTAAATTAGCATTAAAAAAGAATTTGTATCAAACCGGAAGTTCCCAGTTACAGACCGTTCTCTTTAGATTTTTATTGGACTATAGAAATGCAAAGCATGCCAGCACGGGCGTTTCTCCTTCACAGTTAATGTTTAATCGACAGCTTAGAACAAGGCTAGATGTACTTAATCCGCATCGGAAAATAGAGGAGAAAGACTGTGCCTCGGTAAAAAGCAAGGTTGAAAAGAGCCAGTCAGATCAAATCAAAAACTACAAAGGTACCAAAAATGAAAGATTTAAAGAGAACGAAGAGGTAATTGCGAAAAATTATTCTGTCCCGGGAAAAATTTCATGGCAAAAATGTAAGATTATAAAATGTCTTGGTAGGCAGACTTACTTAGTTAAGCCAACAAATAGCGATAAGACTTGGAAAAGACATGTTAATCAAATGATTAAATGTAATTCAGCCTCAAATGAAAATCAAATGTCAACCATTTTGTCTGATCGCGCGCAGCGTATTTGTGTAAATAGCCAAGATGAACCAAAAGAAAATTGTACTAATGAAACAGAAAAACAACATATCACAATTGAAAATAAAAAACAAAGTGAATTATCAAATGTAAACGAGGCTGTAAAACTAGTAGAAACTGGTTTAGTTAATGAAGAGCAAAATGAAAAAGAAAATGTTGCGAAGGCACCAGAAAATAATCAATGTAAATATAATTTAAGGAAAAGAAGTAACGAAAAAAAAAAACTAATAAGAAATTAGAACGTAACGATTAAAAGGGGGGAAAGTGTAGTGTACACGCAAATGTGGAATTAGTCGCGACGTCATGTGCAATGTGACAACAGCCTAATGAAATTGCTATCGGTAATTCGATTGAATACACATTCATTATTATCGATAATGAACGAGGGAACACAGCATTTTCCCACTCCTATTACTTCGTTTCGCCATTACGCACCTCGTGTGAAATTATTCTTTTATATTACTTAGAATTAAGCTTATATACCAAATAAAGGTAATTACTACGAAATTCCGTGCACAGCTTATTTCATGGGATCTTACAGGAATAAAGACTACCGTGGCGCTTCTCCAGGAGCACGGAATGTAATTAAGAGCCAGGCAGGCTGAATAGAGAACTACCAGCCATTTAGCTGATATTTCCAGCGTGTTTATAAGTTGTGCGGGGAAAATCCCGTCTGGCCCGGCTGCCTTGAACGGCTCAAAGCTTTTGATTGCCCACCTTACCCTTTCCTCCGTAATGGGTATGTTTACCGCCAGGTTTGTTGCAGATGCTACAGGTGCATCATACAAGTTCCCCGGAAAGTGTGTGTTCAGGAGCAGCTCCAGGGTTTCCCCTTCCGTGCTGGTCCAAGATCCGTCAGGCTTCCGTAAATAGCTAATGGCTGTTTGAGTTTTTGATAGCACTCGTCTAAGTCTCGCTGTATCATCGACTTTTTCGACCCCGGTGCAGAAATTTCTCCACGAAGTTCTCTTCGCTTGTCTTAGAGCCTTTTTATAGGCCCTCAGTTTAGCTTTATATTCGAGCCATTCAGGCTCCGTACCGATGCTCTTGGCCTTGTTAAATTGCTTCCTGCATGATATACGGAACGAATCCAGGTCGTAAGACCACCAGTGGGGTCTATGTTTGCCGCGTGGTTTTGGTACTGGACAAGCCTGCTCTAGGGCATTTGAGAGCGCCGTTGTAAAGGTCGTTACCAGATCATCCAGTTCTCCCACTGATGAGGGGGCTTGTGGAGGTAATACTGGTAGGTCCCTAGCTAATATTTGGTTATGTAGCTGCCAGTTAGTGTTGCGTGGATTTCGTTTCATAACTGGCTGCTCAACAATAAAGTCTAACACAATTTCTATGTACCGATGGTCAGAAAATGAATGCTCATCAAGAACACGCCATTTTCTGACCCACTCATAAGCGCCTTCGCTACAAACAGTGAGGTCTATAACCTCCCTACGAGCTTTAGTTATAAAAGTAGGCTCGTTACCCACGTTACAAACCACCAGGTTAGTTGTTAGTAGGTAGTCAAACAGAGACTCGCCACTAGCGTTAATATCGGAGCTTCCCCACTGGACGTGATGAGCATTAGCGTCAGCTCCAATAATAAGATGGCCCGTACAGAAATTATCCATATTATCATAGGGCATATAGACCGACGCCATCGTTAGGCTGGTGCTGCCGACTGTTAAGCTGGCAGCTGTAACGTCACCATTTGAGTAGTTGGGTAATAGAAAGGTGTTTAGCTCAGACTTTACCAAAATACAGGTTCTGACCTTGCCCTCATCATTGGCTTGGATGAGCTTGTACCCCTTAGTCCCCAATCCACAGATCCTAGAGCTATTGACCCAGGGCTCTTGGATAAGGACCACGTCTACGTCGCCTTTAGAAAGACGACTGCTTAAAACAGCCGAGGCTGCTTTAGATTTGTGCAGATTTATCTGAAGCACCACCAACATGAGAGAGCTCAGACATCCCTGCCGCCAGCGTGTCGTCGAGGTCTGGCCTGTTCCGGGGGCTGTCTCTCAACGAGGAGTTGTTCAGAGCACCTGCACGATTTGGCGTGGCGGGAACCCTGCTGTCTGAAGCAGCATCAACGTTAGTGTGCTCAGGTTTAGCCACGATCGTGACGTCGAGGCCTTCTTCGTCAAGCAGGCTTTCTTCTATCGCCGAGTTGTTCGGAGCACCATCGCAATTTGACGTGGCGGATAACATACTTTCCGCGTCGGACTCCTCTGCTTCCCCTTCCGATGCCTCGATCTCCGAGTCCTCCGGAGCGTCCGGAATAGCAGCGCGCTGTGCATCGCCACGGTATACGTGGATCACGATCTGACCCAAGCCGTAATGCACTCGTCCGTTGCACCGTTTAAGGGGCTCGAGCGCCTCCTTATTCAGAGTGATAACCACCTGTCTATTGGGCCCAACCACATCATCGACCAGATTGACGCCCCAATCCTGCGTCGGGAGAGACGGATTCCAAACCTGCAGCATCTCAAGAATATTCTCGGGTTCTGCAGGGACGGCAGGAATCCATGCCCTTGCCCTTGGCCGAGCAGGAATGTCCTTCCAGTCGACGACATCTAGTCTTGCCCCTGGATAGACTTCACCCAGTCTTGCAACTGCTGCCTTATACAGTGCGACAGTTCTTGCATCCTCGCACGCGAATATTTTGATCTGACCTTGGTGCCAGCCCGCGTCAGTACCTCGCGGCGGACTACCCGGAGACTCACGCATTAAATGGAGGAGGGCCCTGCCCATTTCATTCCGGACATACAGCCACTGGTCTTTGGGGATGGACCAACGGTCGTTACCTCGGTCAATGAAACCTATAAGGATTCTGTCCTTGGTTACTTCAGCAAAGCTGAGTTTTCCCACTACGGGGTTGACCTGATGCCGCTTCGGATGGGGGTCTACCTCTCCGTCCGATCTCTGGCGTTTGAAGGGATTACCGTTCACCCTCTTAGGCACATAGGGCCTCTGGAAATTTGGTATCAGAGCTTTCGCTTCCTCCACCATCTTCCTTTCTTCCGGCGACAGCTTCTCCTGCGATGCTCCCTCATATTTTTTAAGGATCCTTGCGGCCTTTCTTTTATCCCAGTACGCAAAGCGTCGGGGAGATGCCTCTTTGGGGGGATTCAGACTCGTAGTTGCCATCGCGGTCTCTCCCTTTACGGCGTCGTCCTTCTCTTTCGAAACTCTGAAACCAGGTCGTGAGACCATTGCCCCAGATGTGAAGAGATTGGGTTTCGTACCAGCGCTTGATGGAAGTTTAGCTTCCGCCGTTTTCTGCTTGACTGCGTAGGCAGCCGCACTGTTGCTTGCTCCCATCAAGTCACTCTTACTTGATAGCAGTTTGGGGGATGACTGACCCGTAGTTTCCATCGCTGTCGGCCTCCCAGTTAACTTTGAGGCGGAGTTTGTCCTCCGGCGTTGTGTTTTCGCTTGCTCCAGCATAGTTCTTCTCTGCTGCGGAGTAAACGAAGTCGTTAATTGCTTTGTATTTTGTGTGTTCTTCATCTTGTTCGTACGACCCCTCGCCGGACAAGGCCAGCTTAGGGTCAAGGGTAGTGTAAGGGGAAGTGTGTCGTCCGCCGCGGCAGAGCCCCATACCGCGGTAAGACCATAGTTACTCCCTGAGGCGGCCCGGTATCAGTGAGGCTCCGTTCGACTACAGCCACGATTTGCCTCCCGGCTGCAAACGTCCAATGGGCACGGTATCGCATAACACCCTGGATTGGGAGGGAAAAGTTTTGCACATTTATATAGCGAGCCGCTTGCTTCAAGACAGACGCCCGCTTACAGCCGCACCTCTTGGTGTACAGACGCTGCGAAAAAGACCCCGGTGAGCCCTTAAACCAAGTATGTCAGAGTGGCCCCCCCGGGGCTCCCTCTCTTTCTGCCGCGAGCCTAGGTAGCTCAACGTTGCCCAGAGTGCACGAACGAGGACGCAAGAGTCGGGATTGAGCGCGGTCACTCAGCAACCACACCCCATTATGTACTTTTGTCAAAAGTTAGAAGAAATCTGCTTGTTTTTATGAGAAAACCTGTTTAAAGTAAATTAATGAGAACATCCTCTTATTTTCTCTAGATTCATATTGATTTTATTGAAAAGGAAAACTATATATTTTTAGAAGATCCCTTATTAATTCAAATTCAGGTATGCATAAATTAGTGGCTATTTGTTAAGCACAATCTCATCATCCGATTATTCAAGTGCAACATAAAATTTCGGAAACCGAATATTTGCATGGCATTTGCCATAAATAATTTTGGAAAGGGCTGCTGTAATTTAATATTTTTATTATGTAATAACAGCCGCTATTTTTTAAATTCTTTGATGGCCTCATTTTGCCTATAGATGAGTTTTTAATGTATACATTTAAGTTGGTCGAGGTTCGGCCACGGATCCTAAAGGCAGAGTTTATCAGAAGCGCTTCCGGATTCGTGATCCTCAGGCCAAAACCCGTATTTTGAGCTATCTTCCATAATTCTAGCTAATTTATTAGGAGTTGACCCCTAAAGGAAACAAATACCAAATTTTGGGGTTTGAAGAGAATTATTAGCAGTTGTTTGTTATTTGTTTAATAGAAAATAGTGAGCAGACTCGAAAGAGTTATTCCAACTAATAATTTTATATAATTCGCTGTTATTTATGTTAAAAAAATCAAATTTCTAAGTTTTAGCGAACTACTTTTTTATGCAACCTACTACTAATTTTTTATACCAAATCGAATGCAACTCGGCGCAAAATGATGCTCTTTTTTCAAAAAAACAACTCTGATGAACAGGTGTTAAACTCATTTTGGAATTTTGACGTCTATGCAGAAGAGTTTACACTTGTATTGGTACACTATGGCGGAGACTGTAACCATAGTGTTTCAATACAAGTGTGAACTGTAGCTTGGACAGAAATGTCAAAACACACTTCCACGTCAAATCACAAATGTCAAAACACACATCTATGTCAAAAATCTGGGTTGCTATTGTTGTTTTCGTTGCGATCGGGTTGTGTGCAGCACCGAATATCAATGAAACAGGGTTCTTGTTTGCACAAAAGTGTTGCTGTGCTGCCCAACTTTTTCACTCCAGTTTCTAGGGCAACTTTTAAGCGAATCTTTCAGTTTATACTTTATATCAAAGAAAAAAAAGACACAAAATAAAAAAACTTAAAACTAGTAAATTTTATTTATTTTACAGAAAAATTTTGAGGTAAGCATCTTCGAAATGAGAAATTAGACAGAAAATGAAAACAAACGTTTTTTTTGGAAACATGTATATACGATGTTTTTAGATAGATTTACTATCAAATACATATCTTAGCACAAAGAAGGCTTCAAACCCCAAAATTTGGTATTTGTTTCCTTTAGGGGTCAACTCCTAATAACTTAGCTAGAATTATGGAACATAGCTCAAAATACGGGGTTTTGGCCTCAGGATCACGAATCCGGAAGCGCTTTTTTAATATTTTGCTTCTCTGAAGAGAACCCGCCCCAATTTTGGTACCGGACCCGGGTCAATTTTCGGGTTTTTGACCATTACTTTCCACAAACACAAAAAAAATTAAAAAGCGCTTCCGGATTCGTGATCCTCAGTCCAAAACCCGTATTTTGAGCTATCTTCCATAATTCTAGTTAATTAATTAGGAGTTGACCCTAAAGGAAACAAATACCAAATTTGGGGGTTTGAAGCTAATTATTAGCAGTTGTTTGTTATTTGTTTAATAGAAAATAGTGAGCAGACTCGAAAGAGTTATTCTAACTGATAATTTTATATAATTCGCTGTTAGTTTACACTTGTATTAGTACACTATGTTGATACATCAAGACGCTTAACTTCATTTCTATATGTTTTGTTGTTAAATCAAATAAAAAATAATAATATCGTCCCCTTTTTGCGTTTTTATCGTAATCACCATTTTTTCGAAATTTACTTTTTGATGCAAATTTGTTCATCATCCCTTGGCGCATCATCTGGAAAAAAATTATAGCTGAAATCCTTACAGTTATGTCAAAAAATGGCTATCTTTTTTATCGTATCCACCAATTCATAAATGATAAAAAATAAAAAAAAAATTTTAAAAATGCTCTCCTGTAAAATTTGGGTTTTGGCGTTTACGATAAAAACGCAAAAAGGGGACGATATGTACTTAAATTTTAAACTAAATCAAGTGGTTAGCGGTCGTTTTAAATTTTACTGAAGGCAACAACGATTTCTATTCATACATATGTACATACATATGTATTAACTTTCAAAAGGGCAGATTTGCAACCCGAGCCCCAAACCTGTCTAGACCAAATTGAATAGAAAAATTAATATATATTTTTTCTTTAAATCATAAAATATTGCTAAGTTATGGTTAAAGAAAAAAGCTAGAAAATCCTGAAACTTTTTTTGACCTAACCAGAATTTGTAATTTACCCCCTCTAAAAAGATTTAAAAACACGCCTGTATAATAAATTTCTATAAAAAGAACTCATTTTCTGCAAAATGAACCTTTCAATCTTTCACTCAACAAGCTCCTCCTTTTATTAGAGAAACTATTTTCATTCTCTCGCTCATTGCCCATACAGCTTGAATTGGTGATTTGACAATAAATTCGTAGATAAAGCAGTAGAGCAGTGGTTAGCCCATCGGATAGCGAGCGAACTGTTGTAGGTTCGAGAACAGCTCCGGGCTACGATTTTTTTTTCATTGAAAATAGTTTTTTCTTTTTTAAAACATCTTTAGGTATTGTTTACGCGGCATAAGCTATGATTATTTCGTTCATTTCATATCTTCTGCATTACATACCAATGTAATTCGCAGATAGTTTATAGAATTTTCTGAATACATAGCTTATAGCTGCTTCAACAAAGTGTGGTTTTAGCACTCACGCTAGCCTCCTATGCATACGCTTCGAAGGGGATCTACGCCCCTAATGACAACGATGCATATAAATAACTTTTGGAAGGGATCTACGTCCCAAAATAAATACTAAGTATAAAATAATATAATGTGGGTAAAGTGAGTGTCAATTAGCTAAGGCTGCTAACTGCCTCAGGGCCTAGTGTTGAGTATCATTCAGCTGTTGCTGCTAACTGTCTCATTAGGCCTAGTGCTCACCCTCATTAAATAACTTTTGGAAGGGATCTACGTCCCTAAATAAATACTACGTATAAAATAATATAATGTGGGTAAAGTGAGTGTCAATCAGCTAAGGCTGCTAACTGCCTCAGGGCCTAGTGCTGAGTATCATTCAGCTTTTGCTGCTAACTGTCTCGTTAGGCCTAGCGCTCACCCTAATTAAATAACAATAAAGTTTAATAAAATGATTTTACAGTCCACTAAACTAAATAGAAAATTAAAATAATAAAATAAATAAAATTAAAAAGACTTTGGTTGAGGTGGGATTCGAACCGGCAACCCCGGCCAACTCCCTCAACCATATAATATAACAACAACAATAATAGTAAACTGCTCGCCGCCCACATTTAACTCCAGCTTAGATAGGTATATGAATATTTCTAATCTTGATTTTTTATAAGCTCATTAAAATTTCAAAAAACATATTTTTATATTAGTGATACTTTTTTCGGAAAAAACTTACTGCGAATATTTTCATAAATATACATACATACCACCAAAGTATAATAAACAAAGTAATAGTGAACTTGACAGTTCTCTCTTTTCTGTAGGAGTTTTCCCGTCAAATGAAAAGAAATATTAACCCGTTCTGCTTAAGATTTTTAATTTTTTCAATAGTGTTCCTTTCACGTTTAAATAGAGTTTAGAGTTCAGACTAACTAGACTCTAGCACATTTTAGCTAAGATGAATGGTCTAATCTTTTTTCAATTGGATCTTAGACCGAAAACGAAACTGTAAGCTATTAAAGTCGATCATGCCCCTGCGGGTTAGGGATTTAGATAAGGTACCACGAAATAAATCCCAAATGAAATAAGTCCCATGAAATAAGTCCCAATGAAATAAATCCCACCAAAAAATGAAATAAGTCCCAACTTTAAGAAATGAAACAACTCCCAAAGAAGGAAATGAAATAAGTCCCAATATTTGGTAGTTATTTCATAATGAGGCCCCAGTTTCCGAAAAAAATGAAATAACTCCCAATTCCTTGATAAGACGGTACCCTGGTTTTGACTTCAGTATAAAAAAACTCTAATGGAAACCAATCCACCAGTTTCTGCGACACTCTGGCGACAACCTTCTTGTGCTGCCATCGACGGAAATCGACAAATATTCAATACTCGCCATTTTTATAACGCAAAGGTCCGAAAAGAGATAGATTCCAAAGTGGCCAAAGTTACTCCGTTACTGTTTGGGCTAGCATATTTCGCGGTATTGATCATTTTTTGGCATGAGTAAATGCTATCTATTTTTTCAGTAAAACAATTGTATGGGACACAAAACCTGTGCTTGGGTGGCAAAAGGTTAATACGCTTGTTTAC
The DNA here is from genome assembly GCA_964058755.1 of Campiglossa producta. Classification (NCBI taxonomy): domain Eukaryota; kingdom Metazoa; phylum Arthropoda; class Insecta; order Diptera; family Tephritidae; genus Campiglossa; species Campiglossa producta. The sequence goes on along the minus strand of CAXKVI010000003.1, from coordinate 65,004,808 downwards.
ATTTATTTGAAGTTAAAACTCCTACAAAAACAAAATATTTCAGTTGTCAATTCTACCTTGTTTAATTTGCCTTGCATACTACGTTAGTTAGAGACTTGAAACTTAACACATTTGTCCCAACCCGATGACAATACAATCCCTCATCAAAACAATTCCGGTAGGTGGCGCACGGATCGAGATATTTCGAAGACTAATTTGAAGTTGGGAATTTTGCGATCGACTTTTGACTAACTTCCAGGTAACCTAGGAACATGAAACTTGGCATTAAATTGGGGGAACGGCGACACTACAAATAGTAAAAATCTAAATTCCGATAGATGGCACGCTGGTCTATATAATTGCAAATCTTAACAAAAATTAAAAGACTCCTGGAATTTTGCGATCGATTTTAGTAGGTTAGGTTAGGTTCAAGTGGCTGCCGCAGAGGCACACCTAGGCCAGTATTAAAAGGCTCTTTGTGATACCAATAACACTTGGAAAGTCAGTTCCGGGACCCTGCCATATGGAAAATCCCGGTATTATCGGGATTCTGCACATAGCAGAATCCCGGGACTGACGTTCCTAAACCGACACCGTTACTCCTCCTCGATCCATTTAGATGACTTGATGAAGGCCATCAGGTCCTTTATGTCCAGCTATGTGACCTGGCGTAGGCTAACCAGGAAGGGAACTCCCAAAAAGCGCATTCTCGCGCCCCTTAAAGCCGGGCAGTTGCAGATGAGGTGCTCCACCGTTTCCTCCTCCTCATCATCCTTACAACTCCTACAGCATCGTCGGTAGGGCACACATAGTCTTTCTGCATGCCTACCAATGAGGCAGTGACGAGTTAATACGCCTATTAATATGGAGATTTCTCTTCTCCTTAGGACATAAATTTGTCTTGATCTTTTATGATCCCAAACAAAACAAAACAAAACAAAACAAAACAAAACAAAACAAAACAAAACAAAACAAAACAAAACAAAACAAAACAAAACAAAACAAAACAAAACAAAACAAAACAAAACAAAACAAAACAAAACAAAACAAAACAAAACAAAACAAAACAAAACAAAACAAAACAAAACAAAACAAAACAAAACAAAACAAAACAAAACAAAACAAAACAAAACAAAACAAAACAAAACAAAACAAAACAAAACAAAACAAAACAAAACAAAACAAAACAAAACAAAACAAAACAAAACAAAACAAAACAAAACAAAACAAAACAAAACAAAACAAAACAAAACAAAACAAAACAAAACAAAACAAAACAAAACAAAACAAAACAAAACAAAACAAAACAAAACAAAACAAAACAAAACAAAACAAAACAAAACAAAACAAAACAAAACAAAACAAAACAAAACAAAACAAAACAAAACAAAACAAAACAAAACAAAACAAAACAAAACAAAACAAAACAAAACAAAACAAAACAAAACAAAACAAAACAAAACAAAACAAAACAAAACAAAACAAAACAAAACAAAACAAAACAAAACAAAACAAAACAAAACAAAACAAAACAAAACAAAACAAAACAAAACAAAACAAAACAAAACAAAACAAAACAAAACAAAACAAAACAAAACAAAACAAAACAAAACAAAACAAAACAAAACAAAACAAAACAAAACAAAACAAAACAAAACAAAACAAAACAAAACAAAACAAAACAAAACAAAACAAAACAAAACAAAACAAAACAAAACAAAACAAAACAAAACAAAACAAAACAAAACAAAACAAAACAAAACAAAACAAAACAAAACAAAACAAAACAAAACAAAACAAAACAAAACAAAACAAAACAAAACAAAACAAAACAAAACAAAACAAAACAAAACAAAACAAAACAAAACAAAACAAAACAAAACAAAACAAAACAAAACAAAACAAAACAAAACAAAACAAAACAAAACAAAACAAAACAAAACAAAACAAAACAAAACAAAACAAAACAAAACAAAACAAAACAAAACAAAACAAAACAAAACAAAACAAAACAAAACAAAACAAAACAAAACAAAACAAAACAAAACAAAACAAAACAAAACAAAACAAAACAAAACAAAACAAAACAAAACAAAACAAAACAAAACAAAACAAAACAAAACAAAACAAAACAAAACAAAACAAAACAAAACAAAACAAAACAAAACAAAACAAAACAAAACAAAACAAAACAAAACAAAACAAAACAAAACAAAACAAAACAAAACAAAACAAAACAAAACAAAACAAAACAAAACAAAACAAAACAAAACAAAACAAAACAAAACAAAACAAAACAAAACAAAACAAAACAAAACAAAACAAAACAAAACAAAACAAAACAAAACAAAACAAAACAAAACAAAACAAAACAAAACAAAACAAAACAAAACAAAACAAAACAAAACAAAACAAAACAAAACAAAACAAAACAAAACAAAACAAAACAAAACAAAACAAAACAAAACAAAACAAAACAAGACAAGACAAGACAAGACAAAAAAAACAAAACAAAACAAAACAAAACAAGACAAGACAAGACAAGACAAGACAAGACAAGACAAGACAAGACAAAACAAAACAAAACAAAACAAAACAAAACAAGACAAGACAAGACATATTAAAACATAAGATTAAATAAATAAAATGAAATAAAAAATAAATTAAATAAAATAAAACAAAATAAAAAAGCAAAAACGTGTCCCATTTTCAAAACGTTTCAAAAAGAAATTTGAATTCCAAGAAATCTACTTTGTGAATAAAACCTATTAGGCTTGCGCAACAGCATGAAAATTTACGATTGCAGTAGGACATAGACTATCACATGGATATCATTTCTTAAAGCCTTTGGGAATTTTCTAATACATTTCAAATAACAACAAAAAAATATAAAATAGTGCGCACAATTTTTTTGACACATCATCCATCATTACACACATCATCATCCGTTTACGAACAGTGGGCCACAATGTTTTAATAACAAATGCCACTCCATTAGCAATTTTCAAAGTTTTCAACCACGCACACACATATGTAAACAAAGTCGTATGCCATAAATCAAATAATTCAAACTATTACATTTGGTTAAAATCAACAATTCCTTTCACCAGCTCTCCTACTTCAATTGTGGCAGCAACTTATTAACAATATCTACTTAAACTTGCTGTGTTGCCAAAGTACGCAATGCATAAACGTACAAACATATGTGTGTAAATATCACATCATCACATACATATCAATTCACATCGTTCGTACGTGTGTCACAATGTTCATTTGATAACTTTTACGTTGTTTGCGAAGTTTATGGATGTACTACTATAGCCAGTTTGAAGCAAATACTTCAATATATCATACAACAAATTATACTTTTTTAAAATATTGAAACAACGAAACTTTTTCGAAATCGCAAATAAAACAAGTAAGGAAGTCTAAGTTCGGTGAACCGAACATTCAATACCCAGCGGTAATTTTTAGAACGGGATAACTATCATTAGGCTCTAGGAGGATTTACCAAATTTCCGTTACCGAATTATTTCAATTTATGTGATTTTCGATATCGAAAGTGGGCGTGGTTGGAGAGCGATTTTTTCCAGTTTCATCAGATATACTCCCAACGATACTAGTATGTTTTGTGCCAAATTCCATCGTTCACCTATAAAATTATATCATTTTAGCCATTTCAGCTGCCGAGATATGTAAATTTTTGTGATTTTCGAAATTTTCGATATATAAAGTGGGCGTGGTTGGAGGGCGATTTTATGCAATTTCATCAGGTATACTCCCAACAATACTAGTATGATTTGTGCCAAATTCCATCGTTCTATCCTAATCAGTTTAAAAGTTACGACCAGTCAAATTTTCAAAAATACCTCCCTTAAAAGTGGGCGGTGCCACGCCCCCTATAAAAAATTTATGAAAAAATCATAAGAGAATGACCAGGGGGATTCACCTATAAAATTATATCATTTTAGCCATTTCAGCTGCCGAGATATGTCAATTTGTGTGATTTTCGATATCGAAAGTGGGCGTGGTTGGAGGGCGATTTTATCCAGTTTCATCTGGTATACTCCCAACGATACTAGTATGCTTTGTGCGAAATTCCATCATTCTATCGTGATCAGTTTAAGAGTTACGACCAGTCAAATTTTCAAAAATGGCTTCCTTAAAATGGGCGGTGCCACGCCCACTATAAAAAATTTATGAAAAAATCATAAGAGAATGACCAGGGAGATTCACCTATAAAATTATATCATTTTAGCCATTTCAGCTGCCGAGATATGTCAATTTGTGAAATTTTCGAAATTTTCGATATCGAAGGTGGGCGTGGTCGGAGGACGATTTTATCCAGTTTCATCAGGTATACTCCCAACGATACTAGTATGTTTTGTGCCAAATTCCATCGTTCACCTATAAAATTATATAATTTTAGCCATTTCAGCTGCCGAGATATGTCAATTTTTGTGATTTTCGAAATTTTCGATATAGAAAGTGGGCGTGGTTGGAGGGCGATTTTATGCAATTACTCCCAACAATACTAGTATGATTTGTGCCAAATTCCATCGTTCTATCCTAATCAGTTTAAAAGTTACGACCAGTCAAATTTTCAAAAATGCCTCCCTTAAAAGTGGGCGGTGCCACACCCACTATAAAAAATTTATGAAAAAATCACCTATAAAATTATATCATTTTAGCCATTTCAGCTGCCGAGATATGTCAATTTGTTGATTTTCGAAATTTTCGATATCGAAAGTGGGCGTGGTTGGGGGGCGATTTTATCCAGTTTCATCTGGTATACTCCCAACGATACTAGTATGCTTTGTGCCAAATTCCATCATTCTATCGTAATCAGTTTAAGAGTTACGACCAGTCAAATTTTCAAAAATTGCTTCCTTAAAAGTGGGCGGTGCCACGCCCACTATAAAAAATGTATGAAAAAATTAAAAGAGAATGACCAAGGAGATTCACGTATAAAATTATATCATTTTAGTCATTTCAGCTGCCGAGATATGTCAATTTTTGTGATTTTCGAAATTTTCGATATAGAAAGTGGGCGTGGTTGGAGGGCGATTTTATGCAATTACTCCCAACAATACTAGTATGATTTGTGCCAAATTCCATCGTTCTATCCTAATCAGTTTAAAAGTTACGACCAGTCAAATTTTCAAAAATGCCTCCCTTAAAAGTGGGCGGTGCCACGCCCACTATAAAAAATTTATGAAAAAATCACCTATAAAATTATATCATTTTAGCCATTTCAGCTGCCGAGATATGTCAATTTGTGTGATTTTCGAAATTTTCGATATCGAAAGTGGGCGTGGTCGGAGGGCGATCAGGTATACTCCCAACGATACTAGTATGCTTTGTGCCAAATTCCATCATTCTATCCTAATCAGTTTAAAAGTTACGACCAGTCAAATTTTCAAAAATGCCTCCCTTAAAAGTGGGCGGGTCCACGCCCACTAAAAAAAATTTATGAAAAAATCATAAGAGAATGACTAGGGGGATTTACCTATAAAATTATATCATTTTAGCCATTTCAGCTGCCGAGATAAGTCAATTTGTATGATTTTCTAAATTTTCGATATCGAAAAAGGGGGCGTGGTTATCATCCGATTTCGCCCATTTTCAATAGCAATCTACCTTGGCCAGAAAGTAACCTGTATACAAAATTTCATGCAAATATCTCAATTTTTACTCAAGTTATCGTGTACACGGACGGACAGACGGACGGACGTGCCTTAATCAACTCCTCTTTTAATCCTAAGAACTTTCATATATGGAACTCTATATCTATCTCGATTATTTTGTGCAGTTACATACAACCGTTATGTGAACAAAATTAATATACCCTTGTACTAGTACTAGTACGCTGGGTATAAAAAGTACGAATGCGGCAGAAAACAACAAGCAAAGCCAATAAATTACACGCATGATTAATGGCACAATGCTACATATGCGACGCAGCAATATCAACAGCGATAACTTCAACAAAAGTGTGGTGCTGTTGAAGCGCTGCTGTTCCTTGCAAGCCCCTCGAGCGGAGCGTGGCACAGTGGCCGATTTCGAAATGCAGATCGGGTAAGGAATAAAATAAAACAAAATAAAATAAATAATAAAATAAAACAAAATAAAATAAAATAAAATAAAATAAAATGAAATAAAATAAATTTAAAAAAAATAAAATAAAATAAAATAAAATAAAATAAAATAAAATAAAATAAAATAAAATAAAATAAAATAAAATAAAATAAAATAAAATAAAATAAAATAAAATAAAATAAAATAAAATAAAATAAAATAAAATAAAATAAAATAAAATGAAATGAAATGAAATAAAATTAAAAAATATAAAGTAAAAAATATAAAGTAAAAAAAAAATTAAAAAAAAAAATAAAATAAAATAAAAAAGTGAAATAAAATAAAATTAAATTAAAAATTAAAAGGATTTGTGCGGGAGGCCATTGGCGGCCTCCGAGCATGCTTATTGCAAAGGTAGGTCGACAGAAAGTGCTCTCCATTCGAGAGTAAAATATTAATTATTATTATTCTGTCCACTTTTACTTAGAACTAGGCCGAGGGATCGATATTAGTCTCATTCGGGAGTTACTTTTTTAGTATTTCTTTTAGCCCGTTGTCGCCTCGAGTCGTCCCACTATACACCTTCGCACAGTAGGCAGTAGAGGTGAACGTCGTGCGTGTTTTTGACCGTGACACGAAACACGCACGCGTGTGTCCATGTGCTCGTGTTTGAAAATGCGATTTCGTGTCGTGCTCGTGCGTGATCGTGTTGAGCCCGAAAAGCAAAAAAAAAAAAAAAACACGCACGAAAAAACACGATCAACTTTTTTCACTCTTTGTACTAAACTGTCGCACTTTTATTTTTGTAAATTATATTTTTTATAACTTTCTTAATTCATCATCATGGGCATGTACCGGAAATGTCCGGACCCTTTCAAGGGACGGTACCGCTGCCCGACTGGTTGATGTCCTCGTTAACGCAAAGGCTGACATCACCGCCCTGCAGGAAATGCGATGGACGGGACAAGGAAAGACGACCATCGGACCTTGTGACGTATACTACAGTGGCCAGACACGCGGCAAAGCGCGTGGTGTAGGATTCGTGGTGGGAAAGAGACTTCGCCGCCAAGTACTAGCGTTCACCCCCGTGGACGAGCGTCTCGCTGCGATCCGCACCAAAGCGAAATTTTTCAACATAACATTTATCTGCGCCTATGCGCCGACTGAGGAGACGGACGACGCAGAGAAGGACTCCTTCTACGATAAACTTGAACAGACTTATGATCGCTGCCCCCAACATGATATCAAAATCGTGCTCGGCGACTTTAATGCGAAGGTGGGCAAGGAAGGAGTCTTTGGTCCAACAGTTGGAAAATTTAGTCTCCATGATATAACATCCCCCAACGGCACTAGGTTGATTGATTTCGCCGCTGCTCGCAATATGGTCATCAGTAGTACCAGGTTCCAGCATAAACGAATACACCAAGCCACATGGCTGTCTCCTGATCAAAGAACAAGAAACCAGATTGATCATGTCATGATCGACGGCAGACATAGCTCCACCGTTCTGGACGTGCGTACCCTTCGTGGTCCCAATATCGACTCGGACCATTATCTTGTTGCAGCCAAGATACGCACACGCCTCTGTGTAGCAAAGAAAGTGCGCACAGTAACGGAAGGAAAGTTTGACGTCGAGAAGCTGCGCACGACACAGACAGCTGACAATTTCTCCACTCGACTCTCACACCTGCTATCGGAGAGCAATCCTCGACCTAACGATGCAACCGAGCAATGGAAGCATATCTCTCACTCATTACGTACCGCCGCTGAGGCCACTATAGGGTTCCAGCGAGCCCGCAAAAACAACTGGTACGATGAGGAATGCAGCACTGCCTCGGACAAAAAGGACGCTGCCTACAGGGAGACGTTGCGAACGGGCGCAACCCGCAGTGTATGGCAACGCTATCGTGAGGCAAAGAAGGAAGAGAGACGCCTTTTCAGAAAAAAGAAACGTGAGGCCGAAAGGCGTGAGTGTGAGGAGCTTGAGATGCTGGCTGACAGGAATGATGCCCGAAAATTCTATGAAAAGATCCGGCGGATGACGGAAGGTTTTAAGACCGGGGCAAGTTCCTGTAAGGACAATAATGGCGACCTGGTAACCGACGTACAGAGTGTACTTAAATTATGGAGGGAGCACTTCTCCTCACTGCTAAATTGCGAGGGAGACGTCGAACCCGATACCCCAATCCCTGACGATGGAAAAGTCGTCCCACCACCTGACTATGATGAAGTGAGGATAGCTATATCCCGGCTCAAAAACAACAAAGCGCCTGGAAAAGACGGACTACCCGCCGAGCTGTTCAAACACGGAGGCGAAGAGCTGGTAAAAAGCATGCATCAGCTCTTATGCAGAATATGGTCAGACGAGTGCATGCCTCCAGATTAGAATTTATGTGTGCTCTGCCCAATCCACAAGAAAGGCGATCCCGCTAACCGCACCAACTACCGCGGAATCAGCCTTCTTAATATCGCATATAAGGTTCTTTCTAGCGTATTGTGTGAGAGACTGAAGCCCATCGTAGACAAGCTGATTGGACCTTATCAGTGTGGCTTTAGACCTGGTAAGTCTACCATCGACCAGATTTTCACGATACGCCAAATCCTGGAGAAGACCCATGATAAAAGAATCGACACACACCATCTCTTTGTCGATTTCAAAGCCGCTTTTGACAGCGCAAAAAGGAGTTGCCTGTATGCCGCCATGTCTGAATTTGACTTCCCTGCAAAGCTTATACGGCTTTGCCAAATGACGTTGAGCAATACTAACAGCTCCGTCAGAGTCGGGAAGGACCTCTCTGAGCCATTTGAAACCAAACGAGGCTTCAGACAGGGCGACTCCCTTTCGTGCGATTTCTTCAACCTGATGCTGGAGAAGATAATTCGAGCAGCAGAGCTAAACCGCAATGGTACAATCTTTTACAAGAGCGTGCAATTGCTGGCGTATGCCGATGATATTGATATCATTGGCCTTAACAACCGCGCCGTAAGCGCTGCCTTCTCTGGACTGGATAAAGAAGCGAAAAAAGTGGGTCTTGCGGTCAACGAGGACAAGACGAAGTATTTGCTGTCATCAAAGAAAGAATCGGCGCACCTGCGCCTTGGCAGCCACGTCACTGTTGATAGTTACAAATTTGAAACTGTGAGGGACTTCGTCTATTTGGGAACCAGCATTAACACCGAAAATAATATCAGTCTAGAAATCCAACGGAGAATCACTCTTGCGAACAAGTGCTACTTTGGACTGAGTAGGCAATTGAGAAGTAAAGTCCTCTCTCGAAGAACAAAGATCGCGCTCTATAAGTCTCTCATCATACCTGTCCTGATGTATGGCTCAGATTCATGGACAATGTCAAGAGAAGATGAGATGGCCCTTGGAGTATTTGAGAGAAAAGTTCTCCGGAAGATTTATGGTCCTTCCCGTGATGCCGACGGCGAGTATCGAAGGAGATTTAACGATGAGCTGTACGAGCTTTACGCAGATCTGACCATAGTCCAGCGAATTAAAGCCCAAAGGCTCCGCTGGCTGGGTCACGTCATGCGAATGGACAAAGAAGCTCCAGCCCAGAAGGTTTTCCAATCGTCACCCGAATTCGGCAGCAGAGGAAGGGGGAGGCCTCGACTGAGATGGAAACAACAGGTGGAGGATGACTTGAACTCCCTTGGGGTTTCCAATTGGCGTCAGTTATCGCTAAAAAGGAATGACTGGCGTGCTTTGATAGGCGACGGCCAAAATCGCTTAGGCGGTTAAGCGCCAATAAATGATGATGATGATAACTTTCTTAATTCATCATCATACCAGATGACGAAAATACGAGTTCACATGTTTGCATTATAATACAAGTTTTTTTTTATGTATAGGCTTAAGAAAAATATTTATTTGCCAAAGTTTCTCATTTTTTGTAAACTGAATTCAAAAATGTAAACTGCGTTTGCATGTACTAAGTGCACTTGATTGAGTGCAAAGTTATAGTTGTTCTTTTTAATTTTTTTTCTTATTTTAGGCGGCCGCCGTGATGTAGCGGTTGAGTGTTCGGCCTTCTACACCAAGTCGTGGCGGTTCGAAAAGAATTTTTCTAAACGGGGTCACCTCTCGGCAGTAGTTTGGCAAACTCCCCGGGTGTATTTCTGCCATGATAAGCTTCTCAGCAAAAATTCATTTGCTGTGCAAGTGCCGTTCGGAGTCGGCAAAAAACTGTAGGTCACGCCAACTTGTAGGAAAACTCAAAAAGAAACACACCACAAGTTGGAAATAGAAGCTCGGCTAAAAATCTCGTTAGATGTTATGATAACCTGTTGGTATATCGCCGTCATTAGTGTTTTACCTTATACATATGTATCTACATAAGCATGTATATAAAAAAAATATTTTTCAAAAATAGATAGGTTGTTTTTGAATGAAATTCTTAGAGGAGGGAGTTTTTGAAAAATATTTTGAAATAGGGCGACATGCCACCCAGTCGTCGATACATACCTTATAAGCTTTAGATGTATAAGTACATACCATGTACAAAGTAAATTTACAAATATATACAAAAATAAAAAAAGCCAAAAAATACCGTTTTATTTTTTTTCGTGCGTGTTTAGTGCGTGTTTTAGTAATTTTTCCCCGTGCATGTTAGTGCGTTTTTTCGAAAATCTGTTTCGTGAACGTGTCGTGTCGTGTTGCAAAAATCATGCACGCGCCGCCTAGTTGGTAGGCACTGAATGAAGCGTAAAAAATGCGAAACATAAATCATAAATAAAAAAGTACTGCAATGAAACATATGGAAAGCGTCGATGGAAAACTTTTATGGCTACAACAACAAAACACCACCAACAGCATATGCTAAATAGTGGGAAATTAAAACTTAAAATGTTAAAATATCTCACGTACGCCACAAATTTGTATATGCATACAGTGAGGTAAGTATAACTGTCCGTACGTCCACCGCCAACGCCATCAGCTCAATCAGCACAAAGCAAATACAAACCTATTTCCTCATTTATTTTAAAATAAACGCATCAAATAAATGAAAAAGTTTCGTAAGTTATTACCATAAAGTATGGTGAACTTTCAAACAAACAAACTAAATATTTATTTTTGCAATATTATTTCGCAATATATTTTCGCATCCATATTTTTTTAAACTTGTTTTGGTTGCTTTTGTAGTATAAAAGTAATATTAAAAAGTATACCGTTGTTAAACGAATGATAAATAAATAACAGTTGACAAGACATTTTTAACAAAATAATCACATTGAGATGTTGAGCCAGAAGAAGAAGAAGAAATAGATGTATGAGAAAAAAAGCTAACTGAAAACAGCAATATATTTTACTTATAATTTATGTTGCAAATGCAGCAAAAATTTTATAAAATAAATTAATTGTCGGGTTTACGATACGATGCATATAACACACACATAGATCAACATACTTATATATGTACATGAATGAACCCAATAAACATTTTTATGCTATCTCTGTTTGAGAGAAATTGCGGATGTATCTTAATCTATCTGTGATCTGTAACGTATGGTCCATAATCTATTATCTATAGATAATATATAATCTATAAACTATAATCCATAATCTATAATCTATCGTATGGGAGGTGCCACGCCCCCTTGTTCGTTAACTCGAGTTTTTTGGGAGGTGTTAGGGATCGATCACATATAAACCCTCACCAAATTTCAGTGGTCTAACATAAAAACTTGCAGGGATATGGACTATGAAATGTTTCCTTCGTATAGGAGGTGCCACGCCCCCTTTTTCGTTATCCCCAGTTTGATTGGCGGTGGTAGGGATCGATCTTTATTCTTTCTTTATTCTTTATTCAGTCAATGAAAACAATATCTTACAGACTAGAGGTATACAAACATGTTAAATTAGGAGTTAAACTTAACTAAGTAAATGTACTCTGGCTAGGTACTAAATATAAAAATAAGTAATTTTATAAGCGAAGGTCTTGACATTGTAAAATCAAGATTTAGCTTTTGATAGATAATATTAAGTTCATTAACAGCTCTATTGATGGGGGCAAAATAGAGATAATTCGAACAAACTGGAATTACATGGAAAGGATACTGGGTACGAAGAATCCTATTTGGGACATTAAAGCATAACTGCTCAAGCAGGAAAGCGCAGTCAATTAAGCCATTAACCACATCGTAAATGAACATTAATGAATGAATTATTCGCCTGCTAGCAAGAGATTTTAAGTTTATAAGCAAACAACGAGCATTGGAAGATGGATATTGATCAACGAAGTGAAGCGGGAGCAGAGCAAACCGAGTGAAAGAACGCTGAATACGTTCGATTCTATCAGAGTGGGAGCTGTACAGAGGGTTCCAGATAATGGACCCATACTCCAACTTAGACCGGAGAAGACAATTTAAAAGGGATTTCCGAGTATATGGTTAATTAAAATATTTTGCATAACGCTTTAAAAAACCAAAGTTCGAGTATGCCTTGGGTATAACACTATTAACATGATTTACAAAGGTAAAACTAGAGTCAAACAAAACCCCAAGGTCGGAGAATACTTCGACTGAAGACAGTTGATTGCTTAAGATAGAGTAGCTTGTGACGATACGATTTCGGGTTTTCGACAGGGTCATATGAAAACATTTGCGGATGTTAAGCGATAATTTGTTTTTGACGCTCCAATCTGTAAGGTTATCAAGTTCGTTTTGAAGAAGAAGAGCGTCAGACGAGCAATTCACACTACTAAAAAGTTTCAAATCATCAGCGTAGAGTAGATAATGGGAATAACTAAAACAACCCTGAGGAACACCGGAAGTGGCCACAAAAGAGTAGGACTTAGTCCCAGCAATTCCAACAAAAGATATTCTATTAGTGAGGTAAGAGCGAAGCCACAAAAGAAACACTGAATGGAAACCCAAGCGTTCAAGTTTATATAATAAAATATCATGGGAGACTGTATCAAAGGCTTTACTAAAATCGTTGTAGATCGTATCTACCTGAGATCCACTCCTAAAAGCTGATATACAGTACTCGGAGAACACAGCGAGATTAGTAACTGTAGAACGACCACCAACAAAACCATGTTGGTTTGGATCAATTAATTCCTTAACTACGAAAAAAGCTTATCCTTAACCACCTTTTCAAAAAGCTTAGAGAAGATAGATAATTTCGAGATTGGTCGGTAGGTTTTGACATCGTTTTTGTTACCAGATTTATACACCGAAAGAAAAAAATATCAAAAACCGCCGTAAAACTAACATTTTTTGTTTACCAAATGCAACTGAAAAGAAAAAAGGTCAATTTTACAATTTCGAAAATATCATTTCTACGTGAAATGGATATGCACAAAAAAACGTACAGGAAAAACGTCAAATAAACATGACCATCATGTATTATTGAGGGCATTCTCATGTATAATTGACATGAAACGTAAAAACGTACAGGCAAAACGTGTAGTTGAAATGACCATCATGTATTATTGAGGGCATTTTCATGTACAATTGACATGAAACGTAAAAATATACAGGAAAACGTCAAATAAACATATCCATCATGTATTACTGAGGGCATTCTCATGTATAATTGACATGAAACGTAAAATGAACATGACCATCATGTATTATTGACGGCATTCCCATGTACAATTGACATGAAAAATGAACATGACCATCATGTATTAATGACGCCATTCTCACGTAAAATTGACATGAAACGTAAAAACGTACAGGAAAAACGTAAAATTGACATGACCATTATGTATTATTGAAGGGATACTCATGTATAATTCACATGAAATGTATGTACCTACAGGAAAAACGTAAAATGAACATGGCCACGATGTACCTATATGTACGTGAGAGTATGTAATACTGATACTTACGTGAGAATAACGTTGAAGCTACAAATAAAATTAATGATAATCACATCGAAATGATATTATATTTGGTCAATTTATTAACTTTTTTTTGAAATAGGTACATATTTAATGTAATAAATGTAATACATTTGATAAGGTGACAAACTTAACATTTTTGGAAGCATATAAAAGAAGTTTCTGGGCAAACTGTATTTTTATTCTGCATTACACAGGAACTAAAAGTTCTTATTTATTGCAGTTGCTCCTTCGTAAATTTAGCACAGATGAATTTTCTCCATTAGCACCAATTCCTACAGACGATGCTTCATAAACCATACGCTGGCCGGCGGTCTTCATTTCCGGCGAAACGCTTTCCACAAATAAACAACATCATCACCCATTTTCACTTTGGTTTTCTGCTAACTATTTTTGTTAATCAATTATTTTACAACGACCGAACTTGATTGTCAACTGCAGCGCGATTTATTTCATTTTAGAATAAAACAGCTACACAAATGCTAACGTGCTACGTGAAACATGTTGTCAAAATTTGTTATAAACATGAAACATGTCAATTCACGTAATTTCAACATGAGATATTTTGCAAATGTTAGTATTACAATTTTCATAGGATTTTTACGTGAAGCAGGTTTTCGAAATGTGTTATGAACGTGATAAATGTCAATTGCAGCGTGGTTTATGCCGTTTTAACATGAGAATGTTATACAAATGTGAGATTGGCAGTTTTTATATCAATATGTTGTCGAAATGTGTATTAACAAGAGAAATTGATATGAAAGTGATATGACGTACTACGTTGGCTCAACAAGTTTTTTTTATCAATTGGACGTGAAACCGGTCGTTTACATAATTTTTAATGTTAAATAAAACTTTTCGAAGTAATGTATTATTAACATGAGAAATTGATATGACAATGTCATACATGCTAATGTTGATTCAGCAACTTTCGTATCAATTTAACGTGAACCCTGTTTATTTGATAATTTTCAATATTAATACGACATTTTTTGCTGAAATGTAAAATTGATAAAGCAGAAATGTTAGTTTTATAAGCGACTTTTCTTTCGGTGTAGATGGGCGTAATTGAACCCACCTTCCATCTGTCAAGAAAGTCACCAGAGGAGAGGGAAAGGTTAATTATATGGGATAAAGGATTAGAAAGGGATAAACTGCATTTCTTGAAAAAGAAGGAAGAGTGACCGTCAAGGTCACATTTTAGAGACAGTTTCAGGGAAGAAATACTGATCTGGATATCTGACTCAGTAACAAAGAGGACATCAAAACCTAAACATTGAGCATTAAAAGAATCGTTAAATGAATAAGAAGAGTTCAAAGAATCACGTACAAAGTTAGATTTGAAAAAGTCTGCAAAAAGGTTTACAGTGTCTACAGGGCCGTCGACAGGATTTCCGGGCCCGGGGGGATCGAAATCCGGGCCCCCTATATGAAGTATTTTTTTTTAGTGAACTCATTTTTTATTTAAAAGTAATACATGTATACAAGAAGGTTTTATACATATGTGGCTAAACTTATAAATTAACTTTTCTTGATTTTTTGGCGGCGAAATTCCGAATTAAAGCATTGTAGTCTAGTTGCCTTGCTAAACGAGATTCTATACAAAGAGTAGCTAGCCCAGAAACACGATCTTGTGCAGAGCACGAGCGCTGAAAGTTCTTTATCCTCGCAAGAACACTAAATGAGCGCTCAGCACCAGCAACTGTGACAGGTATTGTGCAAAATAAACGCAGCGCGATACAAATATTTGGAAAAAGCGTTTGTAAATCCTGAGAAAAAATTGCATTCAACAAATTGAATGGTGTAAGGGCTATTTCAAAATTAGTTTCGTATATGTGTTTCAAATGGATTATTTCATCTTCTAAACCCTTTTTAACGTCAAATTCATGTACTTTCACAAAAATCGTAGCATAATTTCGAAGTTCGTCTTCTTCCATCGTTGGGAATTGCCATAAAAAAGCAAATGTTGTATTCAGCTTTTTCATGCCTTCAAATCGACGAGAAATTCCTGAAATCACTGAATCCACTATGACTAAAAATGTGTTCCTTTTGAAATCAGTTATGGCATCTCGTTGATGTTCATCTGAAGATATTCGGAGTCTGTTCTTTCTGGTTAAAGGGAAGGATGTTGAAACATCTAATCCGCTGGCTACGTTTTCTCACATTCACGCAAAATGCTGTCCCATTGGTTACGAATGACTTGTAAATCTGAGAGTAAGCTGTCAAGATTTTTTACTTCAATATCGACAGTGACGTCTGTGCCTTGTAGAATAACGCTTCTTTCATTGATGGAGCTCAAAATCTTGCACCAAATCGACGACATGAGGATACACTCAAACTTGGTTATGTACATTAGGACTCCGTTTATATCACTCCTAGTTTCTGTAGTCAAATCGAATTTAGTTAATTCTTCTAGAGCGTTTTGCAATCCTTTGAGATGTTTTGCAAAGGGTTTGACTGCGTCGATTCTTGCAGACCATCTTGTGTCTGAGAGTTTGTGAAGTGAACCTGGTACATGTTTTTTGGGAATTTCCCAACGTTTTGCACTACTGCTGAATATGTTAAAACACTTTTGAACCACTCCGAAAAAGGTGATTGAGGCTGTACAACATTCTGCAGCTACGACACCGCACAAGTTCAGACTGTGAGCGGCGCAGGGCGAATAAACGGCTTTCGGATTTTTCTTGATAATATGACTTTGTGCACCATTAATTTCACCTTTCATGTTACTACCGTTGTCATATCCCTGCGCACAACATTCTTTCAAAGGAATGTTATATTTTTCCAGAGTATCACAAATCAAATTGGCGATTTCTGCTCCAGTTTTTTTTAGTGTAATCGACGAAACACAGAAATCGTTCTTGGATAGTAAAAGTCTTTTTCAAAGAGTTAAAATTAAGGTATCGCAAAACAAAAGTGTTTTGCTCGTCATTACTCGTATCGGTCGTAGCATCGACGATAATAGAAAAGTATTTGGCCTTCTTTCTTTCTTCTAATATTACTGAAATTACGTGTTGAGCACAAATATCTATGAACTCATTCTGAATAGATGCAGAAAGATAATGCACTTGGAGACGTGTGTGTTCTTGTTGAGCGAATCTAACTTTTTCCAAATGCTCGCGAAGTATTGGATCGTAATAGCTGATGTGCTCCAGGATACCCAAAAAATTACCGTTGTTTGGTTCTCCTACAAGATTGCTTCCACTCTCAAAGCTAATCCTCTTTCACCAAGGAAAATAATGGTGTGCAGAATCCGCTGTAAGATTTCTTGCCATTTTTTAGTTTTGCTGATAATATGCTCATCAAGAAGTGTATCAAGTGAGCTGTCATTCTGGATACGACGTTGCGTTGAGCGCCATTGAAGGAAGCACTGAACGTGATCGGGGTTTCTTTCGTGTCCTGGCAGTTTGTCATACAATTTTTTCCATGATTGATGTTTCGAAT
The DNA here is from genome assembly GCA_964058755.1 of Campiglossa producta. Lineage (NCBI taxonomy): Eukaryota > Metazoa > Arthropoda > Insecta > Diptera > Tephritidae > Campiglossa > Campiglossa producta. The sequence goes on along the minus strand of CAXKVI010000003.1, from coordinate 64,987,451 downwards.
ATCCTTCTGGACTACAAAGCTTAGAACTATTTAGCTTATTAGTATTTAGTAATCGACAAGGTAAACAGTAAAATGCATCCATGCTGCTACTCCATACCAACCAATCGCGATTGACGATTTCACCATTAGGGAAGGTTATGTATAGGAGCGAGAGCGGAAATGGCTCATTTAATCGATCACGTGGAAAAAAAGCAGGCATTTTCGCGTGACCACGACGAACGACTTCGTTTACTATATCGGGCGGCACAAACTCGGTTTTTAAGGTTCCAATATCGTAATCGTAGAGATAGTGTTGATCGTTTTGTGATGCGTCTGGTGAATTTGTTTTTATAGCCTTATCTTCTCCGTCAGAAATTGGCTCTTTTTCAATTATTTCTGTAGAACAGTCTTTAGAGTTAATGGTTTTTTCGGGATTCTCAGTTTTTCTCATAGCTTCAGTTATATTTCCCGAAGAATCGGAAGCGCTTATATTAACACTGGAACTGGCTGTAGAAGTCATAAGCTGCAAATCTCTCTCAGGTGTTTGATCGTGGCTAATATCAGTAGTATTATTCTGTGTTTCGTCGATTTTCCCGGCATTTGAGTTGCCGAAACTAAATCCAAAAAGGGTTTTTTGTTTTTTTGCCATTTCTTTTTCATTTTTTTTCTTCTGTTCTCGTTCTTTTCGCTTTTGAGCTCCAGATTTGTGGCGATACATTATGAGTTCAGACTGAAAATGTTAGTTAATTTAACAAACAATCAATAAATACAGTATAATGTGGGTTTGAGCCTAAATTTTAAATTTTTTTGTACTACATACATGACCAAACCAAATATGGTTTCAAATTTAAACTAGACCAGTTTTCAAGAAAATTCGTTAAGTGAATAGGGTTTAAATTTTAAACCAGTTATTTTTTAACAATTTTTTAAAGAAAAAATAATATTTTGTCCGTTGGCTGGGACTCGAACCAAGACTCCCCGCAGCATGCCGGTCTGCTCTACCACTGAGCTACATCGCACACATAAATTTTGTGGGCAAAATTCAATCTTGAATAAGCTTTCAAAAATAAATGAAAACAAAACAAAAATTTTAAACAAAAAAGTTTTAATTTTAAACCGAAAAGTTTTAATTTTAAACCGAAAAAATAAATAAAAAAATTAAAATATTCCAAAAAAAGTTTAAAAAAATCGCTTAAACTTTAGACGGGCTTAAAATTTAGGCTCATTTTTTTAACCGTGTAGTTGGCCACTCATATTTACTTCATACTTCAAAAAATTATTTCTGTCATAATAAGTATAAAGATAACGATACTAAAAAATGATTTCTATAATTATGGAGATATTACAAAATCAATTAATAAATTTGTAGAAAAGTGGGCGGTGTCACGGTATATAAAATTTTCATTTGACAATTTCTGAATGTATTTAGATATACATATGTAAGCTTTAATAAAGATTTGCACAATTAAAGAAAATTAAGCTGGGTGGGGCACTTACCTGGTTTATAAATAAATCAAATAAAAATAATTTCACTTTCACTTTCTGCTTAAGTTCTGTCTTCACTCACTAAAAACACACTAATTACTCCACTTGCAGCATACTGAGCTGATAAACACACTCAATTAATTTTCCTTAAAAAATCAAATTTCCAAGGAAATCTAAGTTTGAATTCTAAACTATCAAAAATATGATGCTGAAATATCACGGAATTTATGTACACGGTTGCCAAAGGCCTAAAAGAGAAGATTACCAAGTTGTTGAAAAAAAACCCAAAAAATTACCAAGATGTTCAAAACGCAGGTTCATTGTGTTAACAAAGAAAATAACAATTTAAAAAATATATTTTACTTCGTATGCTTCACATATCAGCTTTTAACTTGAATTCAACGATATCGGCATTACAACATAAAATAACTTTTTCAAATTATAAACACATCTGCACAATGAAAACTGATAAATAATTGGAGACACTTCTTTCTAGCGTCAGATATTTTTCTGTCAAAATACAAAATTATATGCCCTTTTTATTCAAAGCCGTCTCATACTTGCTACGAAAAAGTTTCAATGCAAGAGCAAAAACAAACTTGACAAGCGAGTAAAATTCTTAGCAATCATATGCAAAGATTCTTAACTCGAAGCGACTTATTCTTAATGAATTTTAAAAAACTCCATATTTTCAAATAAGGGTTTTTGGTTCGTTAAGGATACATTTGTAGTTCAGCTTTATGGTATTGATAGTATGAAATTCAAAATTATTTCGTAACCTAGTTTTAAATTAGCTTAGTTCGAAAAATTTCCGTTCCGCAGTAGCTGAGCTGTGTGAAAAGATTATTAAATAAACGACAAAAAAAAACCACCTACTTTGGTACTTAATTACAGAATTTGGCAACAGTGTGCGATTTGATTCGAAATAACGACGAAGCTAGTGTGTGCACTTTTTATCTTGTTTATCTTATTTTATCTGTTTAGTTTATATATTTACCGGAAACAAAGTAAAAAAAAGCGTAGACACAAACTACGGTCGGAAACACGGATAGATTGTATGGTTGCTATTGGAATAAGAAGTCATTGTATGGTGAGAATATTCAAATATTGCGTGGTGAAATTGCGATTTATAAGGCAAGCATGATCGTTCATATATGGGACAAGTGTTGTACAAAAATAATCGAATTATGCGGCGCTGTTAATTTTTTCCGAGTTATTCAAATTCCCGGGCCCCTAAAAAATGCCGGGCCTGGGGGGTTTCCCCCCTGTCCCCCCCCCCCCCCCCTCTTGGCGGCCGAGAGTGTCTAACAAACAAGTGGAAGCAACATCATCAAGTATCATACAGTTAGGGATATTTGCACACCCTTTCCTAGATCGAACGTAGTTCCAGAAAGCTTTTGGGTTGGACTTAAGCTCAACTTCGTTGCGGGAAATATAGTTGTTAGGGTAAACCCGGGTGAAATGGCGCGAAGGGTGATATGGCGCACCATCAAAAAATCTAACTTCCAACTCGTTCAGGAACTCCATTTCAAGAAAAACTATTCAGTCTTGTGAAATAACTCAAAGGGGCAACACCCTCTCGTTCGTGCGTGCAAACAGTTTTAGTGAAAATTGAAAAGAAAATAAAAACAGTGCAAAAGTGGTTTTCTTAACAAAAAGGCAATTTATTCAGAGTGGAATTATTCGTTGAGTTTTTGACCTAGGTATATTTCTTTTGCATAAATAAGATAAGCGAAACTTAAAAGAAAACCCACGTGTGCGATTTTGGAGAAATTCCAGGAAGTGTAGATTTTGCCAGTGTTGACACTTTTGCTTAACCAAAGCGGGTGAAATGGCGCATTTTTTGCCGGGTGATATGGCGTATGAAACATGTACGCCATATAACCCGGTTTACCTACCTTTCATATATTTTAAAAGCAAATACGCGTATGTACACTTATTAGTATTTTATATTTTATGAATGCAGATATGCCAAATATTTACAAGAGAAAAGCCAATTGTACCAGGGCTTCGTGGTCCGATAACAATTTGAAACATGCGATTGATGCCATAAAAACAAGAAAAATTTCTATCAATTCGGCAAGTAAACAATATAAGGTCCCTGCTTCAACCATAAGGCGGTACCTGAAAGCTGGTACTTCTACCAAAAAAGCATTAGGAGGACCTATTTGGTTGAGAGGCGAAATAGAGCAGAAAATGGTTTCACATATTAAAAAAATGCAAGGGTATGGGTTCGCTCCAACACGGATTATGGTTCGCGAAATGGCATATGACCTTGCTGAAAAGCTAGGTGTTCAGCACCGCTTTAATAAGACAACCAAGAGAGCCGGAGATGATTGGTTGCAACTGTTTTTGAATCGAAACCAAGACCTCTCCGTTCGAAAATCTGAAGGTGTTTCGCTCGCTCGAGCAACCAGCATGAACCGTGAAGAAGTATCCAAATACTTTTCTCTTCTTGAAACTATTATGACTGAAAATGAACTTCTGGGCAAACCACTCCAAATTTTTAAAGTTGATGAAACCGGTTGCCAGTTAAATAATAGAGCAGAACTGGTTGTCGCCCAAAAAGGGTCGAAAAATGTTGCAGCTATCACTTCTGGAGAAAAAGGCGAGACAGTAACGGTTATAGCTTGTTGTAATGCAGAGGGTACCTTTTTGCCACCCGCATGTGTGTTCAAAGGAAAGCGAATGAAACCAGAATGGAACGATAGAATGCCACCGGGCTCAAAAATATTTATGGGTGAAAAGTCAGCGTATGTCAACAAAGATATTTTCTTTCTTTGGCTTAAAGACCATTTCCTTCCTAGAAAACCAGAGGGAAAAGTACTTCTTATACTTGATGGACATTCCTCTCATTGTACAAATGTTGAAATGCTGGATTTTGCAGCCGAAAATGATATAATTCTGTTTTGTTTACCACCTCATACTACCCAATTCCTCCAGCCTTTGGATAGATCATTTTTCAAAGCCTTCAAGTCATTCTATTACGCTGCATGTAATTCATTTATTCGCAATAACCCGCTTCGCAAAATTGGGCGGCATGAATTCGGAAATTTACTTTCACAGGCCTGGGGGAGCTCTGCTGTATCGAGAAATGGAATATCGGGGTTCGAGGCGACGGGAATTTGTCCTTTTAATCCAACTGCAATACCAGAATATGCTTTTATAGAAATGAACGAAGAAGTTGAGATGGAAATTCCGCGGGATACGACACCACTTCCGGTAGGTATTTAAATGTTTAATATTTGCTATACCTATCTCCGTAACTATTTTACTTTTTAACTATCCTTGTAGGACGTAAGGGATCCTTTAATTAACACGCCGGAGCCTTCTGATATAACCCCTGGTAAAGCTCTAAACCAAGTCTGTCCTGTTCCATCGGTCTCTAAGCCTAAGAAGAAAAGCGAAAGAGCACAAAAGGCACGGGTGCTAACAACACCGGAAAACAGATCAGAACAAATGAACAAATCTCTAAAACGGGAACAAAAAATCAAGAATAAACCACGTAAGCTCATGCAAAAGCTGAAGAACAAGAAGAAAGTCATGGATTTATCTAGCTCATCAGACGAAGATCAAAATGTTCCTTTTGATGACGGGTCTGATGAATTGGAAGATTTTGAAGAAAATTTGTGCGCTGGTTGTGGTGAGGATTACAATATAACCTCTAAAAAAGATGACTGGGTGCAATGTGTGATCTGCAAAAAATGGTCCCACGATAGTTGCACGTCTTACATCAACACGTGCAACAAATGTGGAAATGATATTGTTAAAAAAAAGTAGTGCGCCATATCACCCCATAGGGTGCGCCATTTCACCCGGGTATCCGGGTGAAATGGCGCAATCGTAATACATTTTTGTATTGCATTTTGTGTAATGAAGTTTTTTAGTTTTTTGGTTTTTTAAAGCAAAATATATTTATGAATTTAATAAATTGAATTTCAATTCAAACTTTATAAAAAAATCTTGTTTCATTTGGAAGATATTGCGAAATGAAAAAAATCGCGCCATATCACCCGGGTTTACCCTATACAAAATTTTATCAAGCTCGTTGAATTGATGCATAAAGCTCACGTACTTATCCTTAAAGGTGTTATTATTGGTGGACTTGAAAAGCTTAAAATATTTGTTTCTTTTATTCTTCAGTCTTTTCAGCTTCTTTGTGTACCAGGGTAGCTTATGCTTTCGAGCAGGAATCAAAGATAGATTGGAGTTTAAGACTTCAAATATTTGTTCGAGAAAAGCTTCAAAGCAATCAGAGACATTACGAGCAAGAAAAATAGAGTTCCAATCAATCTCACAAAAAATTTTATTTAAAGAATCATAATCCGCATCTTTGAAATTTAAAGATCGAGGATCAAGCATGTAGGTAGAGGGAAAAGTACAGAATTGAAGGGATAAACAAAGAGGGACATGATGCATATCAGAATTGCAGATTGGGAAATCACACTCGTGAAGCTGAAAGATGAGGTTCGCATCAATGAATAAAAGATCGAGGATTTTACCAAGCGTGTTGGGGATATAATTAATTTGGGTAAGACTTATACTGGAAAGACTATCTAAAAAATGTATCTCATGAGGAAAACTTACATAAGTAGCTGTTAAGAGAACATTACTGAGTAAGCTTGACCATACGAGCTTGTTTAAGTTGAAGTCGCCAAGAACGCAAAAATGGTCATCTTCATGGTTTTCATAGATTTTTAAAATATTGTTAGTATGAGCTGCATACAAAGAATCCGAACTATTTGGTGGAATATAAGAAACGCAAATAAACAAATTGCCAAAAGTACCGAAGATGCGTATACAAAGTTGATCGAGAAGAGAATCAGCGTTAAAAAGCGTGAAAACTGACGATCTCAAGGTACGTTTTACCGCAATTAGGAAGCCGCCCCCTCTACTACAACCTGTTTTAAGCGCATCTCTGTCCTTACGGTAAATTTTAAAAATATTCTGATCGAAGAATTCCGCGTCAAAAAAATCACTGGTTAACCAAGTTTCAGGTTCTGGAGCGGAGTGTCCTTCTTGACTAACTTGAAGCAAGAAATATCATCCTCAATTCCGGAATGCTTTTTTACATAGGAAATAATATCGGATTCAGTAACCGTCGGCTTAAATGAAGCAATATGTAGCCATTCTCTCTTCAGGACAACATCTAACTCTGTAGAGACATTCCGAACTGTCACAGTGTTTTTAGCACTATTAGCAATGTTAGCACTGTGCACCTTCTCATGACGCGCAGTTATTTTATTATTGTGATCACCTGCTTATTTGTTACTTTTACTGGTACGCAATTGATCAGCAAAACTTCCATCATTGTTTACCTCGTTAACAGCAACAGATTTTTGAGAAGGCGGCACAGAAGAAACAGACAAAGAATTGTCAGAGAGTGATAGCGCATTGTTAGGCAGTGTAGGTGGAATGGATAATGCCGAGTTATCACTATTTGCATTAGATGCCGACGCAGTCGCTGCAGAAGAAGGCGACGATGGCAAAAAGCATTTGATTTGTCATTTGGTTCAGCCAGAGAACCAGCATGTAAGGTAAGTTCAATGACCTCTTTGTTAAGCTCCGTGATCAAATCGTCTTTTTCGGCGATTCTTCGCTGTAATTGGGCAGACTCAACAAACAAATTATCCATCTTGTCAAGCAGGTTTTTGTTGTCTGTTTGCAATGTATTGAATAGAGTAAGTATATTTGAATTTTCATCACGAAGAGCAGCAAGTGAATTAGCAATCGAAGTCGAGCTCAATTGTTCGTCGTCGACATTAGCGTTGTTACAATCGATGTTGTTGGTAGGCTTATCATTTGCTGGTTTTTGTTGGAGAGAGCAAATAGACTTTCGCCGAACAGCTGAGCAGCTTTTACAAAAGAACTTTTTGTTCTCACTAGCCAAAAACTCGATATCAGCAAGAACAACTCCAACACAACGCATGTGGAAAAAGTCATTACATTTACCGCACTGCACTTTGTCTTGCGACAACCGATTGACTCTATGACCACAGATGCAAGGCATTGTTTGTATGTTTGTATGTATAAAGAAAATGCAAGGCATTGTTTGTATGTTTGTATGTATAAAGAAAATTAAAGATCGGTAGTTTTGATATTAATAATTAAAAATGTTTATTTATATGAAAACTATCAATATCGATTGATCAAAACCCACTGAGGAAACCACTTAATTAAGTAAATTTGTATAGGTTTAACGTATAAAGGTTTTATGAGTGATAACCGATTGAAAAATATGAAATTAGCGGAGCTTAAGAGAACACACAGCTATCACTTTTTTGGAGGTGATAGGGATCGATCTCATCTAACCTCTTACCACGTTTGAGTGGTCTAACATAAGTACTTCGAGAGATATGGACTATGAAGTATGGGAAGTGTCACGCCCCCTATATATCAAAATAATTTTTAGCCTGTGACCATCCCTGGGAGATATCCAGTGCGTGTGTAAAATTTTGTTACGATCGGCTTATTCGTTGATGAGCCAAGTGTGTCCATACATAGGTACATAATTTGAATTTTATATATATATGAGCCATTCTTTCAATTGCCGACATGGCTTGGGACCCTTGCATCACCGATTTTGATAAAACTCAAGAATATGATAATATGATCCAAACAAAGAATTTTGGCGGTGTTGAAAATGATTTTAGTTGTACCGTTAATTTTTGGTGGGCAATTCCAGATACGATGGAAAAAAAAATGATTTTTTATTTTCATTTTTAACTTTGGTTAAATTTTACGCAATAAATAGGTAAGACACATGATTTTTTAGGAAAAAGTCTCGGCTTTCCAATAAAAATATTTTCATAAATTTAGAAAATTTTTAAATTGCAAAAAAATGCAAACTTTTGCAAACAGTTTTGCATTTTGGGTTTTCCCCCATTTTTTTTTTGAATTTGACATTTCCATTCGATTCCCCGGCCATTTTTACATCAGAACCAGTTATCAAAAATATGGGACTCGTTTCATAAGAAAAGCAATAAAAAGTTTAAGAAACCGATGTGTTACGCTGATATCTACTTTGAACGCTATACACTTACTACATACTAAGGGCCACTTGCATAAAAGCCGATTAAGCCTAATCGGTGATTAACTTGACAGCTAACCATACAAAATACGTCATTTAAACTCCGGTTAGTCGTTATCAGCTTTTATGCAAGCGGCCCTAAGAAGGCTACGGTTTACGTAAGAGAGGTGTATAATTTATGTAGTTGAATATACTTTACAATATTTTTAAAACTTATTTAACATCATTATCCATGAAATGTATGGCTAAGCTATGCCCAGAGTAACATTATAGCTGTAACCATAATAAAAAATCGCGGCGGAATAAACGAGGAATAAATAAGTGATTTTTATAAGAACGGCAATAAAAAGAAAGTGTACCTTGAATTTGAAGCTAATATTTTTTAATAAATCCATTTTGTGTGTTTTGTGCGACAATAGTGTGTATAAACGTTACATTTTTTTATATTTTGCGCGTGTGTCTCAGCTTAATCGATTTCAACATGAGTTTGCTGAAAAAACGAATTTGTTTCAACCCGTTTCAGAAACCCGCATCTCGTGAGTATAGTTCGTTAAGACCTTTACAGTTTTCTGATAAAAGATAAAGGTTTAAAGCGCTTTGTTTATCCAGATTCTAAACTAGGTGCTGATTTACGTCCATTCCCAGTTGACCATTTGTGGAAATTTGGCAACGCTAATAAAAACTCTTTACTTTGCACAAAATGTCGCAAAGAGGTTAATATCTATGACCCTTGTTTAAGTGTATCGAGAAATCCGGAAAATCCCCGCAGTGAAAGTTTTCCGGATGATCTTAGCAGCCAAAGTTCGAAAAATGCTGATTCTGTGGTCGATGTCGATGAGTCTGTAGACGTTGTATTGGGTGTTTCACCAGTGAAAAGGAAATCGTAAGTAAAATTGAGTATTTCGTTCTTTCTTACTATTACTCATTTGTAAAAATTCACAGTTTAAAGAAAAGTAAGACTTACACATCCCACAAGCTTGAAGAAATGCAAGAAGTAGTAAGAAAAAGATTCAAAGCTGAATTCGGCATTTTATATACAACGAAGGCGGACGTTATAAAACAAGAACACGCTTCAATAATTAACAACTTAAAAAATGCTTTTAATATCGAGAGAGACAGGTAAAGGAAACAACTTGGACAATTGATTTTTACTTTCAATTTAGTTTACTATGTGTTTCACAAAATTATATGTATATTACTTTTAAAGACTGAGAAAAGCCCAGCTGCTAAGCTTTTTGCCGAGTGAATGGTCACACAGTAGAATTCGGCAAGAATTTAAGGGATCCACGAAGTGGCAAATAAAAACTGCAAAAAAATACAAGCAAATAATTTTAATTGCGAGTCCTTAGAAACGAAAGAAAAAGTCGGACCAAAATTTTTGAACGAGGCTACAGAAAGTAAGGTTGTTGAGTTTTATGAAAGCGAGGAAAATTCCAAGCAGCTCCCAGGTAAAAGGGACAGCAAATCTGTCATTCAAAAGGATGGAAAAAGACGACATGTCCAAAAAAAATTGGTGCTAATGAATATTTCGGAATTGTACGCAAGTTTTAAAGAAAAATACCCAGCTGAAAAAATTAGTTTTTCGAAATTCGCGTCCCTTCGTCCACAGCATTGCGTTTTGGCCGGTAGTAGTGGTACGCATACTGTTTGCGTATGCACCATCCATGAAAATGTTAAACTAATGTTGGAAGGTAAGTATTTATTTTCAGATTGATTTCAAAGTTATGTTAGTAACGCTTTATGATATAAATAATGATTTACAATTATTGCAGCTTTCAAGTTCAGCAAAGTTTTTAAGAACAGTTCATGGATTCAAAAGGAAAAACCAACATACAAAGACCTTTTGTCAAAATTGCTTTGTTCAGATCCAGATGAATCGTGCTATAATCGAACGTGCATCTCATGTCCACCAAAAACTGATATCTCAGAAAAGCTCATATCTTTTTTTGAAGAAAACGATATCGAAGAGGTCCATTATAAAAAGTGGACAACTACAGATCGCTGCACTATTTTAGATGTGTGTTCTGAGGCTAATGATTTCATAGATACCTTTATGGAAGATTTGAATAAACTTTTATTTCATGACTTTGTGGCGTCAAAACAAACGAAACATTACACTGAACTAAAAGAAAATTTGGCTCCAGGTGAAATTATTGTGGTCCATTTGCCGTACAAGACGCTGACCAGGGATTTCATTGGAACAACGACCAGGCCACTCTTTTTCCGATAGTGGCATATTATCGAAAAGATGGTGCTACAAAACCTTATAGTCTTTTAGGAATCTCCGATTGCTTGAAGCACGATTCAGCCTCTGTGTACATGTTTCAGGAGAACATGATTAAATATTTGGAAAAAAAAAAAAAAATTCCCGGAAATTGAAAAAATTTATTACTTTTCTGACGGAGCCCCACAGCAGTTTAAAAATAAGAAAGCATTTACGAACTTATGTTTTCACCTTTCAGATTTTAAAATTTCGGTAGAATGGCACTTTTTCGCAACTGCTCATGGCAAGGGACAAGGTGATGGGCTTGCAGGGTGTATCAAGCGCTTAGCAACAAAAGCAAGCCTGCAAAGAGGGAGTCAGCAGCCCATTTTAACTGCAGAAGCACTATTTGAATGGGCACGAACTGCAATTAAAAGCATAGATTTTTTTTGTGGGTAGTGACGTATATGAAATGACGAAACAGCGTATGGAAGACAGATTTTCCAAAGCGATTACATTAAAGGGAACACAACATTTGCACGCATTTATTCCGTTAAATAATTATGAAAATTTGATTAGTGTTAAAACTGTTTCTTCTTCAGTGGATGATCGAAAGGTGAAAATATTTAAATAAACAGAGCATTTATAAACTGTGTTTTATTCTTTAAAATTCCTAGAAAATAAATAGAACCACCAATTGTTTTGATTCGACAGTAACAAATTGTTCAAAATACTTTAACCATGTAATATGTCTCAGAACATGGCTTAGTGACAATTATAATGGATACTGTCATCAATAAAGTTGTAAAACTATGGAAATGTCAAATTCAAAAAAAAAAATGGGGGAAAAACCAAAATGCAAAACTTTTTGCAAAAGTTTGCATTTTTTTGCATATTTAAAAATTTTCTAAATTTATGAAAATATATTTATTGGAAAGCCGAGACTTTTTCCTAAAAAATCATGTGTCTTACCTATTTATTGCGTAAAATTTAACCAAAGTTAAAAATGAAAATAAAAAATCCTTTTTTTTTTCCATCGTAACTGGAATTGCCCACCAAAAATTAACGGTACAACTAAAATCATTTTCAACACCGCCAAAATTCTTTGTTTGGATTATATTATCATATTCTTGAGTTTTATCAAAATCGGTGATGCAAGGGTCCCAAGCCATGTCGGCAATTGAAAGAATGGCTCATATTTAGATAATCAATACTCTTTTAATCTATTTTTCAAAAAAATTATATTGGGAACCATGGACACATACAACGATAGACGAATACGACACCCCTGAGGCACAGCCTTGGTCTTAGCCTACCAACACCTGGGTGAACACATCCGTCTCTCACGCCTATGGTTAACTCTACATCGACCCTACCGGCACACTTCCAAATCTTACAGCACAACTGTAACGGATTAACTGGTAAGATCGCAGAGATAACTAATTTGATGACGCAATATGACATAAAACTTGCCGCAGTCCAAGAAACCAAGCTCAGTCCTAGGTCGGACCTCATTACATATGGCGGATATAACATCCATCGGAAAGACCGTCATAGAGTAACAGGAGGTCTGGGAGGTGGTCTAGCGTCCATAACACACAACTCTGTACAGTATCATCTATTTGATACCGACATCGAGGGAACGGATGATATCTTAGAAAGCCAAGGTATAACCATCCGTACAGGAGATGTCGATCTGCAAATCATTAACATCTACATACCCCCTGTCTCAAGTTGCCACGAGGAGATAACCGCGTGATCCTGGGCGACTTCAATGCGCACCACGACATGTGGCACTCAAACCTGCCAGCAGACAATAGGGGGCATGTACCTGCAGAACAAATAGATGATACGGCTTTCTGTACACTGAACGGAGACGCCCCCACGACAGTATCGGGTAATTGCTATAGTTCGTCAGATATTTCTATCGTAAGCGCAGGACTATTGAACAACACAAATTGGCGACCCATACTCACGTTGGCGTCGACCGACGGACTTTATTACACCTGAGCATGGTACATACATTAACTTTGCCAAGGCGGACTGGGACAGTTTTCAGACATATACGGACAAATCCTTGTCTGCTCTATCCATTCCTACGGACGTACGCAAAGGCGAACGAGACTTCCGCAACATCATTGACTCGGCCTCTAAACTCTTCATTCCTGCGGGTCGAATATCCCAAATTTCCCCGCGGAGGCAGCGGCCATGGCTAGAGAAAGAGATGAAGTGCGAAGTCTCAATCCCGCAGACCCCCGCATAAGGGCTCTCAACGCAGATCTCGTAGGTTGGTCGATAAACATAAACCAAATGGAAACAACACCTAGAGCAATGCAACCTCTCTGATGGTGTTGGCAAATTATGGACTACGGTCATAGATCTATCTAATCCAACGCAACACAAGGATAAAGTAGATACTACTTTCGGCGACAGGGTGAAGAAGGACCCTAGGGGATGTGCGAACTCCTTCTGTATACAATTTGTACTACATTCCCGCCCGATAGAGCTAAACGTAGAACCATGCGACAGGCGCGTAAATACAAAATTCAAAACACGCCCATTGTCATCACTGCCTCAGTGGTCAAGGAAGCCGTCAGACAGGCTAAGCCCTCAAAATCCATCGGCCCCGACGGCATTGCCATGAAGATGCTGAAACATCTAGGCCAGGAGTGACACAAATACTTAGCGACTCTATTCAGTCTTCCACTTAACACTTTCGTCATTCCAGAAATATGGAAAAAGGCGAGAGTGGTTCCACTACTAAAACCCAGAAAGCCGGCAAACATAGGCGATTCATATCGCCCTATATCACTTTTGTCGCCGGTAGTGAATACGCTAGAGTCCATTTTGCTCCCGTATTATACTGCAAATCTGCACCTGGCTAGTCATCAACATGGCTTTCGTAAGCTTCACAGCACCACCACCGCACTCAATGCCATTACAACATTGGTCGGCGCGCCATAGATCTTAAGATCATTCAAACAAGTTGCGTTTGTCACACAGACCCGATGCGCTCTTTGTTTATCAAATGATTAAGTCGTCGCTGAGCAAGTGGCGAAACCACATTGCGTGTGGGTGTCGCTGGTTTGCTGAGCGAATGTTAAAAATATGCCCATATGTACGTAAAATTGTATGTTTTATAAAATAAAAAGAAAAAAAAAATTATGTATATTTTAGGTAAGTTGGCGGGAGTAGTAAGAATAGGGGGGGGGGGAGTTAGTTATGTAAAAAAAACTATGTATGTATATTTTATTAATGAATTAAAAAAATACTGTGTATGTATGTATATTAGAAATAATAATTTAAAAAAAAAAAAATATATATAGGTATTTTTAGGTAATAATGAGTAAGAAGAATTAAATAAAAAAAAATTAAATAAAATATATTAGGGAAATTAAAGGGATCAATTCAATTTTTCAATGAAAAAAGTATTGTATACTTCATTTTAATGCCGGTTTTATTAGCAGGAATAAAAATGAAATTGTCAACTCCAGTAAAGGTTGATATTTGACATTGTAAGGTAGTAAACCGTTAAGTTATGGTAAATCTATAAAACCTTTTGGCGAAGGTTTTTAATAAACTTAACATCGAAATGGATTTCCTTAAAGAAACCCCTTTATTCGCAAGGACTTCAGGGCGTCGCACTGATCAGTTAGGTAGGTATTAAAATAAAATCTGAAAACGAAAAGATCTTAGAAGACGGTTTATTTTTTTATATGGTCAGATGAAAAACGGACATTTATGACTTTTGCTCACTTGATATTTCTTATTGAAACGTAAAAACCGATTTTTTTCGAAACACTTTATTCCATTTCGGGTCTTGGTGGAAACGTAACTGAAGCCTTTATTCAATGAGCTTCATTAAAAACTGTTCTACATTATAAATATGGAAAATGTTCTCGAATTTGTACGGATGGTGCAAAAAGTATATGTAAGTGGTAAGCGTAGTCTAGGTTCAGCTTTCCTCAAAGCTTTAAACAGATCTCTTTGTTATGAAAAAAGCAAAGGAAATTTTAAATAAACTCCTATACTTTTTGAATAGCTAGGGTGCTTAACACCACGGCCTGAAAATGTTTACGGACATAAAATTGTTAACAAGAAGCTCTAGATTTTCTGGAAATACAAAAAAAAAATTACGTCTTATATCATAGCTCAAAGATAACACTTTTATTCCGGGCTTGAAGTTTTTAACTAACAACTTAAAGTTAAGTTTACCGCACATTTATAAAATCCATAAAATTTTTTGGACGAATAAATTATAAGTATTTAATTATTCCAGTTTTTCGAAAACCGCTTTGATTTTCTCTGATTATTGTAGAAGTAATACATATGCGGAGGATATTTTCTAGATAGGTTTAGGAAATTTGCCTCACAGTAAACATTTTGTAAGTATAACAGGGTGACTCTTCCGTACAAGAAGTATATTGTTCAAATTTGCAGAAGTTAATCTACTTCGCTGTTTTGAACAAATATACTTCAACTCGGAGAATGTTTGTTCACAAAAGTAAGTAGAGGGAAATAATGACACACATATTAACGAGTTAGCTTTGAGTTCTGGAAAATCCATAGCATCTACGTTTTTCCAATACTCAATGATATTGTTTGGATCGGGTTCTTCATTTCAACTCTTAGCTTTACAAGTTCGCATTGTAATTTGAACTCATATCGCAGTAAATCGCAGTGATATGGATCTTGAAACAGATCCAAACATGGTGTCATATTTTCGAAGTCCCTCAACCTATCAAGAAAACTTTCAAACAGCGTTTGAAAAATATTAATATGCTCCAAGTTTGTATTACTATCGATACAATCAGAAATAATCAGCGTTGTCTTCGAAAAACTGGAATAATTACTACTTTGCAACTCGCAGAGAAGCAAAAATAGTTTTGTCCTAAATATGTTTAGGATTTTATAGACATCCGGAAAACTTAACCCGTTTCCTTGAAGTTTTAAGTTGAACTCGTTCAACAACTTCGTTGTATCAGCCAAAAACGCCAAGTCCAAAATAAAAGTTTGATCTCTGAGCAAAGATATAATTCGCAATTCTTTATTTTCTACTTCCAAAAATTCTAGAACTTCCGCTCTAAGGTCAAATAACCTGTTAAGGCAGTCGCCACGACTTAACCACCTTACATCCGTAAACATTTTTAGGGCATGGTGGTCAGCACCTTTGCATACGAATTTCCTATGGGAAAGTACATGGTGACCATCACGTATTTTATTTATAATTTCCTCTGCTATTTTCATGACAGGGTGACCTGTTAAAAACTTAGAGGAAAGTGCTGCCTGGTGAATAATGCAGTGTAAGCTTGGCACATTGATGCCATGCTTACTTAACTGCCCCACGAAGCCAGTCTTTGACTATGCTGCACCCATATGGTCGCCTAATGTACATAACACCAATTGGACGAAGTTACAAGTCTGCCAAAATACTGCCATCAGAACTGCTACGGGATGTCTCCTCATGTCTTCCGAGTCTCACCTCCATCAGGAGGCAAAATTGCTCAATGTAAAAGAGCACGCGGAAATGCTGAGCAGGCAGATCCTTCTGAACTGCCACAAGCCAGCACATCCAAACCGTCATCTTTTGGACACAGATCCGCCCCCGAGAGACATAAGGAAACATCTCCGTAAGCATTATGATGAGATCCGGCATCATATTACCTTGCCGTTTGATTCGCAGAATCATAAGCGGGCTCTAACCGACATCCACACCGAGTCGGTAGACACTTTTGTCAGATCTCTACCTGTGAATCCCGTTCTGAACAGTCCTCCACCGGATATTGTTGAAAAAGAACGCACCTTACCAAGTGAGTCAAGAGTCACCTTGTCACAGCTTAGGTCTGGGTACAGTGTGAGGTTAAACTCCTACTTATCCAGACTGAATGATACAATCTCAAACACATGCCCTGCATGTGGGGACCCCCATGGTACTCTACATCTCTTCAATTGTTCATCTGAACCTACTCTTCTAACCCCTCTGTCCCTCTGGACAAATCCTGTTGAAACTGCACGTTTCCTTGGACTCCCCTTAGAAGAGCTTGATGAAGATCTTCGGAATGATCATACACTCTAGATAGGGCAATGCATTGTTAACAACAACAACAACAACCCCTTGTGAATTGCCCAAAGATCTATAGTCTATAATCTTTAAACTACATTCTGTAACCTACAATTTTTCATCTATAAATATAATCTAGAATCTAGATTATATAATATACTATCTATAATCTATAAAATATAATCTTTTATCTATAATCTACAATACATAATATATTACCTATCTATACTCGATTATCTATCACCTGTTATCTATAATCTATAATTTCAAGTCTATAGTCTAGTTGGAGTTAAAGCGGACGGGGGCAAGAGAAAAGAGGGCATGGAGGGGGAGGGGAATAGGAGAGGATGAAGTATATTGGTAGGAGAAACCCCCTGGAAAATGAGAAAACCCTGCGTGTTAAACAGATTGTATATGATCAGGGTCAAAGAAGGAGCAAAAATGTTTACTGGGCACATAAGAAGAAAATTAGTGCTCTTGATAATCGACAAATCGAATATCTAATGCAGTGACGATCATTACCTAGCCCGCGGGCGGTTGTTCTCTGCATTTTTTTCATAACTTTTTTTTTTACTTATAAATTTGTATTCAAAAAATGCATTTTGTTGCCTTACTACTTTACTGCCTTTTAATTTTTATTTATTTTTTTTTTTACACCAAATTTTTGTTAATTGGGTATTTGGAATTTTTTTGGATGTACTAAGTAGCTCTCTCATACTACAACACAATCACACAGTTTGGTAGTGTGAGTTTGAGCATCGCTGATCTAATGCGATTGTCTCTCTCCGTGCTGAAAATGCCAATATGCATAATTTGCTTATCGACCTTAAGGAGAACAACAACAACTTAACTTAGTGTCACAATAGACATCGTCATTTCATGGCAGTGAGGTGCAACGCTCAACTCACACAGATTGCTATACTCTCTCGTTTTGTCGTAGTAAGAGCGCAAAAGTCAACTGACCATCTGCAGCGTCGCATCGTTCAGTAGCTTGCGGGCAGGCAAAAAGACAACAACGTATGCGTATACTTCGTTTTCATGCGCTTTTATACAACGTCGCACAATGTCATATGAAACAAGTAAGGAAGTCTAAGTTCGGGTGAACCGAACATTAAATACCCAGCGGTAATTTTCGGAACGGGATAACTAAGATATAGGCCCTAGGAGGATTTACCTAAAGTTTTTACTATCTTAGCTATTTACCTTACGCAATTTATGTGATTTTCGAAATTTTCCATATCGAAAATGGGCGTGGTCGGGAAGAGATCTCGTCCAATTTCATCACCTATATTGCTAGAATATGTTGTGCCAAATTTCATGAGTCTGAAGTAATAAGTTTAAAAGTTTTGACCAGTCGAATATTCCAAATGCCGCCCTTAAAGGTGGGCGTTGCCACGCCCACATCTAAACCAGTAGCCGGCAAACAGAGAGGACGCAATATGTGGGAGTATTAGTGTATTACGCTCAAAAATGCGTGTGTGTTGGTGGTATTGCACTGGAAAAAATTTGTATGTTGTATAACTTAACACAAATCTTGACGACGGCCACTAAATTTATATTTAATAAGAAAAAATATGTATATATGTATCTTATGTTTTGTGTATACTTGAATTTTTTTTTCAAGATTTTTGAAGAGTGTAACATTTTTTTTTTTTATTAAAGAATTCAGGTTTTTAACGAAATCAAGCAAACGGGCTTTCAAGCACTATGAATTTAATTTCAAAATTCAAAATGTAAATGTTGTATAACCTATCAGATAACTTACATATTAATAAAAAAAAACACGATTTGTGTTTATTTGATTTTTCTTTTAAGTTTTTTAAGAATGAATAAGAATTTGTTATAAAAATTAAAATGCTGGTTTTCAACGAAATAAACGGGTGAAGCACTATAAATTTATGTAAGTTCTGTAATACGAAAAGTACCTGTACTAGGTATAACTGAACAAATAAATTTTGACGACATAACCTAAATATTGGCAGAATTATTTTAATTTTTTTTTGTCAACAACTAAAAATAGTGTTTTTTTTATTCAAATGTGGGTGTTTAGAAAATAAAGCCTACGTGGACTATGAATTTGTTTACAAACAAAGTTAGGTAAAAAAAATCGTTTTGTACCTCCATCTTATTAATAAAATATATTTGGCATTTATGCTCAGTGTACCAATATAAGCAAGAAATAATAGAAGCAATGCGGTATCGACCTGCTTCAATCAATGCTAGCATAAAACCATAGTATACCTTATATAGTAGCGCAACTCACAAAAAACACACTAATACACACGCACAGCATATTCCCCATAAGCACAGAAAAATATATTCTCAAACGTTTGGCAAATAATGAGGGTCATATTTTAGAATAATGTACCACGATTTGGACAAATTTTATTTTAGGGAATGGTAGAGGGGGTCGTATGTATAAAAACTGTGGAGGCAGAAACTGTCAGACATTTATATTATAATTTTTATATTTAATTATACCTCAAGTTAATACTCATTTGGCAAAAAAGTTGATCTGCTACTGGTAGTTTATCTTTGAATCGAAAAATTATTGATTGATTAATTGATATTAAGTTTTCAAAAAGTGAGAATTGACGTTGAAGGTTTCATCTCAAATGCGTCTCAGGTTGATGTCAAACAAAATGGCTTATTGGGCTTCACACTTTTCCTTCATTCCATTTCATTTGGAGTCACTCAGCCAGTGCCTTCCACTCAAATTCGTAAGAAGAAGAAAATAAGTTGCCAAACTATAGTAAGGATAAACAATGCATAAAACTGAATAAAATTTGATTATTTTCTGCTCTGCTTGTTGACGTTCGTGCTGTGTGCGTGTAATTACGAACTGTGTACGTGAGATGGCCGAACATACTTCGACTCCCAGGAAAATATCTGCCGGCCTTTGATCTAAACATTTATCAAAAATCATAATAGATTGATTGGGATGAACCCAATCCTACCAACCTATATCATTTTAACCATTTTCGTTACCGAATTATGTCGAAAGTGGGCGTGGTCGGAAAGCGATTTCGTCCAATTACATCAGGTATGCTCCCTATTATGCTAGTATACCTTGTACCAATTTCATCGTTCTACCGTAATCAGTTTAAAAGTTATGACCCGTGAAATTTTCAAATATGCCTTCCCGAAAAGTGGGCGATGCCACGCCTACTTTTAAAAATATATCAAAAAATCATAATAGAATGACTAGGGGGTTCATCCTACCAAACTATATCATTTTAGCCATTTCCGTTATCGAAGTATGTAAATTTATGTGATTTTCGAAATTTTCGATATCGAAAGTGGGCCAGGTTGGAGAGCGATTTTTTCCAGTTTCATCAGATATACTCCCAACGATACTAGTATGCTTTGGGCCAAATATCATCTTTCTACCCTTATCAGTTTAAAAATTACGACCAGTCGAATTTTCAAAAATGCCTCCTTTAAAAGTGGGCGGGCCCCGCCCACTTTACAAAATTTATAAAACATCATTATATTATAACCAGGGGGATTCACCTATAAAATTATATCATTTTAGCCATTTCCGTTACCGAATTATGTCAATTTAGGTGATTTTAAAACTTTTCCATATCGAAAGTGGGCGTGGTTGGGGGGCGATTTTATCCAATTTCATCAGGTATACTTCCAACGATACTAGTATGCTTTGTGCCAAATTCCATCGCTCTATCGTAATCAGTTTAAAAGTTACGCCCAGTCGAATTTTCAAAAATGCCCCCCTTAAAAGCGGGCGGTGCCACGCCCACTATAAAATTTTTTTGAAAAAATCATAAAAGAATGACCAGGGGGATTCACCTATAAAATTATATCATTTTAGCCATTTCCGTTACCGAATTATGTGAATTTAGGTGATTTTAGAAATTTTCGATATCGAAAATGGGCGTGGTTGGAGGGCGATTTTATCCAATTTCATCAGGTATACTCTCAACGATACTAGTATAGAATTTTCAAAAATGCCCCCTTAAAAGTGGGCGGTGCCACGCCCACTAAAAAATATTTATGAAAAAATCATAAGAGAATGACTAGGGGGATTTACCTATAAAATTATATCATTTTAGCCATTTCAGCTGCCGAGATGAGTCAATTTGTATGATTTTCTAAATTTTCGATATCGAAAAAGGGGGCGTGGTTATCATCCGATTTCGCCCATTTTCAATAGCAATCTACCTTGGCCAGAAAGTAACCTGTATACAAAATTTCATGCAAATATCTCAATTTTTACTCAAGTTATCGTGTACACGGACGGACAGACTGACGGACGTGCCTTAATCAACTCCTCTTTTAATCCTAAGAACTTTCATATATGGAACTCTATATCTATCTCGATTATTTTGTGCAGTTACATACAACCGTTATGTGAACAAAATTAATATACCCTTGTACTAGTACTAGTACGTTGGGTATAAAAATTATATGATGGCAAAGTTTTTTAAACTTAAAAACCTCCACTTTAAGGATTTGTTTTTGCAAAGGGTTTCAAAAATTATTAGAAAACTCACTTTTAAAAGAATTCCATTTTTTCCCGTAAAAAATTATGGGAAAGGGCGAAAAAGCGACCCCTAAGGGACAGCCAAAACTGCATAGGCGGTTAAAGGCTATTTTTAGTAGGTAAGGGGTAAGTTGCAGACTTATTTTCTCGTCATTTACTAACTTTGAAGGGGTAAGACCCAAAAAAACTAAAACTTTTTATTGAATCACCCTAATCTATACATACATACATACATACATATGACGGAGTTGTCACATGATACAGCGTTGCCAGTAGTAAGACTTCAGTTAGGCAAGACATTTAGAAATCGGCAAGAGTTCCCGACATAAACGACAAAAATGCATTTCATTGCAGTTTGAAGGTGAAAAAGCGTCAAAAAGGGTCCCGAAATTAAAAAAATGGTCAAAAATGGTACTTTTTTGAAAAAGTAGGGTCCGGGGTCCTGGCTCAAAAAAAGGGTCAAATTGACCCTTTAGGGTCCCCAACGGCAACACTGTAGTAAAATTGTTTGACCCGGCAGGATGGCTATCGCCAATAATGATATTAGCCAAGACTCTACTGCAGCAACTCTGGCTGGAAGGAACGGACTGGGATGAGCACGTGAAACCCGGCGCCTTCAGCAGATGGAACACGTTTCACGAGAATCTCTCTGCGATCAATGAAATCAAAATTCCCCGATGGATAAATTACTCACCCGACAAACCCTTTCAAATAGACGGATTCTCAGATGCCTCAGAGAAAGCGTTCTGCGCATGTGTATACCTACGAGTGCAGAATAGTGAAAGCACGTTCGCACTCATCTATTAGTGGCAAAGAGCAAAGTAGCTCCTCTGCAAACAGTGAGCCTTCACCGTCTGGAACTTTGCGGAGCGGTACTACTCACCAAATTGGTAAAACAAATACGCTCACACTTAAATCTGACCACTCACGAACTCTATCTCTGGTCAGACTCCACCATCGTGCTAGCATGGCTGGAAAAACCCCCTCACACATGGAAGACCTATGTGGCAAATAGGACTTCGCAAATTTTGGACAACGTTGGTAACGCCACTTGGCTTTATGTACCCGGGGCAGAAAATCCCGCAGATCTCGGCACCCGCGGATGTACACCAAAGGATCTAGCCGATTGTCCCCTATGGTGGAAGGGCCCGGAGTGGCTGTCGAAACATTCGACGTTCTGGCCGAGAATTGTGACTCAAACCATAACGCCACCGGAGCAAAAACGTATACAAGCATTCCATACTCTAGAAACCCCGGATGTATTGGACCGTTTTTCTTCGTACCCAAGAGCCCTTCGAGTAGTAGCATATATGTACCGTTTTATAAATAGAGCGAAAAAATGCGGTATCCCAACAACAGTAACCCTAACACAAGAGGAGGTTCATCGAGCAAAGGTCCGTTTAATCCTGTCGACGCAGCTCAGATTTTACCCAGCTGAAATTTCGGACCTCCAATCTGGCAAACCCATTAGTAGGAAAAGTTCCCTCTTGTCTCTAAACCCTATGCTGGACAAAACGGGTATAATGCGTGTCAATGGTAGGCTCGCGTACGCCACCCGCACCCATAACGAGCGCTACCCTATTATCATTCCCGAGAGCTCCCGGTTTTGCTCTTTACTCCTTGACTTTGCCCACTCCGAGTTTTTGCATGCAGAAAAGCAGCTGATGCCCCGCATGATCCAACAAGAATATTACGTCCCTAGACTCAAACAAAAGGTGAAGAAGTGCATTTTCCATTGTAAACCCTGCACCATAAAAAAGCAACAGGCCAAATCTCAAATAATGGCCGCACTCCCTCCTGAAAGGTCCACTTTTACCCTACCCTTTCACACTACCGGTGTCGACTTTGCTGGACCTTTCTCAGTGAAAACGTCCACTCTACGAAAAGCATCGTATGCAAAGGCTTATGTTTGCGTGTTTGTCTGTTTCTCGACAAAGGCAGTGCACCTTGAGCTCTGCTCAGACTTGACGACGGCCGCTTTCAAAGCAGCATTTGCTCGATTTGTCAGTCGTCGTGGACTTTCACATAAAGTTATGTCAGATAATGGCAAAACCTTCGTTGGTGCCAGCCGCACAATTCAGAAGGAGCTCACAGCATTTCTCAAAAAAACCGCACCTGACATAGCTGAAAAATACTCAACTCATGGACTATCCTGGCAATTTATCCCTCCATATGCTCCGCACATGGGCGGATTGTGGGAAGCAGCTGTCAAGAGTTTTAAAACCCATTTTCTCAAGGTTGCAGGAAACCATAAATTCACATTTGAAGAATTTACGACGCTCCTCGCACGGATCGAAGCAGTTCTCAACTCGAGACCCCTGTCGTCGATGTCACACGATCCAAATGATTTACTCGCTCTCACCCCTGGGCATTTTCTTCGTGGCGCTCCACTACTCTCATTGCCAGAGGCCAACTCCGAAAATCTGCCACTCATCAATAAGTGGCAGAAACTGCAAGTTCTACACCACCAGTTTAGTACGCGCTGGAAAAACGAATACCTCAAGGAACTTCATAAGCGCACTAAATGCAAAACTCAACAGATCAACATCAACATCTCGTCGTGGTTAAAGACGTCCTTCTCCCTCCGAATGAATGGCGTCTCGGGCAATTCATCCGAATTCATTGCAGTTCAGACGAAAACGTTCGAGTTGTCGACGTCTGCACTCAATGCGGAATATACACACGTCCCATCACCAAATTGTGTGTGCTATCACCCCCCGAATAGAATGTCCGCCTCCATCCAGCTAATCACTCCGTAACATTTAGATTTAGGGACTCCCGTCAGACCCCAGTGTTAGATCCCGTACTCACCACACACATTATTTCTCCTTTTTTTCTCGTTGCAGACGCTACGGAAGTTACGGCAAATGTCGCTTGTGCTGTGAAAAGCATTCGCTGCGCTATTTCCCTGCTTTTATGGCCATGACGCCGGAGCAGCGATATGAGTCCGTGCGGGCTCATAAATATTGTGTTAATTGTTTGCCAACTTCACATGTCACAGGCGCATGCAATTCGCCTGACAGTTGTCACCGATGTGGACTTGCACACATACACTTTTGCATCGAGATTCACAACGGGAAGCTCGCCCAAAGAGGAGCATTCGATGAACAGCATCGAGACGACATGAGAACTCCACCACACGGCGGCGCTTACGGGATCTTTTCTCAAAAGCACACGGCTAAAAAAATTAACCTAAATTTTAAACCCGTATAAAGATTAATCAATTTCTTAAACTTTTTTGTACAATATTTCAAACCGTCCAAATACCTACAAAGATTTTCAATTTCTTTTGGTTTCGATTTAAAATCTAAAGGAAAAAGCTGTCTAAATTTTTTATTTTTGGTTTGTTTTAATGTAATTGAATTTTTCCCACAAAAACTTCATGTGCGTCATAGCTCAGCGGTAGAGCAGTCGGCTGTGACTCCTGAGCGTTTCGTTCGAGTTCTGTCAGCTGCCACATTTTTTTAGTTTTATTTTATTCTTAAAACTTTTCGGTCTAAAATTTAAACTTTTGGGATTGAAAATTCAAATTTATTTTTGAAATCTTATTCAAGATTGAATTTTGCCAACAACATTTATATGTGCGAGTCTTGGTTCGAATTCCCGCCAACGGACAAAAAATTTATTTTATTTTTAAAAAAATTGTTAAAATATTTCTTGTTTATAATTGAAACCCGATTCCTTTAGCCAATTTTCATGAAAACTGGTCTAGATTGAATTTGAATCCAAATTTGGTTTGGTCATATATGTAGTCCAAAAAAGTTTAAAATTTAGGTTAAAATTTTTAGCCGTGCAGTTAACACATTGGAAGAGATGCAGGAGTTACTGCTTCCGCCATCGGAGCAGGCCGGCCGCCATGTTGGAGACATGGGCTCAAATTTAATTGAATTTTAATAAAAAAAAACCTAACTACATATTTATAAATAATGAATTTACACAAACAATGAATTACATACCTATATATATATATATATATATATCTTAAAAATACTCACCTTACTATACTTACACTTTGACTTAAATACTCACCTGAAATTATACTTACCTTTGTTCATACTTACCTTTGCTCTTCAAATACTTACCTTTGCCTAAAATACCTAACTTTACTTAAATACTTACCTTTTATACACTTACCAAACACCCTGTAAAGAAACCATGCACTTATTATGCCAATATTTTACATTTTTTACATATATACATACATACTTACCCAGTCTCCTTGCTGGGATCAATGTTAGATTTAAGTTTAGTTTAGTTTTTTGTATATATATATATCGTTTATCTAATAAAAACTTAAGTGTACATTAAAGATTTAGTGCCTTTTATTTGGAGTGACCCATTTCCCCCAAAAATTATACACTATCAATTTAAAGTATGAAATAAAAGAAATTTGAATTTTTTAGACCTAGTCAGAGCTTTGACCCCCGTGGTACACGCCTAAGCGGTGTCCAATCGGACCCAAATTTTATATGTGATTACTTTGACTTTACTGCTATCAATTTACGGTATAAAATAAAAGAAAAAATTATTTGTATTTTTTTTGAGACCTGATAGGCTAATCTGAACTTTGACCCTTCTGCGACATGCCTTAACGGTGTCCAATCGGGACCAAAATTTAAATATAATATTTTCGACTAGTGCTATCGATTTTGGGTGTTAGATTAAAAAAAATATCCTTTCTATTTTTGGAGTCTCCATAGGGTAATCTAAACTTTAACCGCCGTGCGGCACCCCTTAATTGTCTCCAATCGTGCTAAAAATTTATATGTGATATCCTTGGCTATATTACTATTGATTTAGTGGGTGAGACTAAGGATATCTCATGTTCGGTTTGTCTCCATACAAATAAGGACCACCCAAGGGTTCATCTATAAAATTATATCATTTTAGCCATTTCAGCTGCCGAGATATGCCAATTTGTGTGATTTTCAAAATTTTCGATATCGAAAAAAGTGGGCCTGGTTATCATCCGATTTCGCCCATTTTCAATAGCAACCTACCTTGGCCAGAAAGTAACCTGTATACAAAATTTCATTCAAATATCTAAATTTTTACTCAAGTTATCATGTACACAGACGGACAGACGGACGGACATGCCTTAATCAACTCCTCTTTTAATCCTAAGAACTTTCATATATGGAACTCTATATCTATCTCGATTACTTTGTGCCGTTACATACAACCGTTATATGAACAAAATTGATATACCCTTGTACTAGTACTAGTACGTTGGGTATACAAATTATATGATGCCCAATGCTTCAATGCTAAGCTATTTCCTCTAAAAAGACATTTTGAGTTTTTCCATAAAAACATAAATGAACTAACCCAAACTAAAAATGAAGAATTATTTAGAAAAAAAAAAAAAATTTATATAGTGTGATGAAAATTAAATGTATAAGACTTATTTCTATGGTAAGTAGTGTACTTTTTATATTTGAGTAGAAAATTGAATTTTTGTATTTCGAAATGAGTATTTCAAATTGAGCCTACTACTATTTTACTGAAGAGCCACCGACTAAAGCAAGAATTGGCACTACGAGAACTGACTACAGTCGGCAATAAACCTGAGCTACAGGCACGGATGAGCAAGGCTATGGAAAGAGAGGGAATCAAAGTCGACGAACATGATTTTGGTCCTGATGTGGAAGAGGTACCAAAAAAAGTAGTAGAGATGAGGGAGAAAGATTCGCATACCAGTGCGCAGAAGGACGAAGCTTCTGAACCCGTGGAAATTATGGAAACAAACATGATTTTGACTGTATTGAAGCATCTGGCATCTCAGTTGGAAGAACAGGAGACACTAATGTCGTCTAATGTCACATCACAGCTGGAGGAACAGAGATGATATATGTCATCACAGTTTTAAGAACAAGAGGCAGGTATTGCATCTCAGCTGGAAGAGCAGGAGACTCGAATGTCATTGCAAATTTCGGCACAGATCTCAACACAACTGGAAGACACCAAGGCTTGTATGTCAACTCTGCTGGAAGCACAAGATGCAAAAATTGCACAGATTCAAGACAAAGTAGAGGCTGAGATGGATTCGATAAGAAATCGTATCCAGGAGTTGCAGCTAAATCGTCCAAATGCTGCATCGACCTCTGCCAAGGTAAAACCCCCATCCTTTGATGGTTCTGTGTCATTACAGATATTTAAGCTACAGTTTGAGAAGACGGCAGCTGTGAATAATTGGGGCGCTGAAGACAAAGTTGCTGCATTGTTCGTGGCATTAAAAGTTCCCGCAGCTGAAATTTTGCCATTCCAGAAGGTGAAAGGAACAACTATAAAGCATTGATGGGTACAGTTGAGAGGCGTTACGGTAGCGAGCACAGGAGGCAGATACATCAAATAGAGCTGCAGAGTCGCTTCCAGAAGGCTAATGACATTGCAGGACTTTGCATCGGATATCGAGAGGTTAGCTCATATGGCAACGCAGACGCAATACATCGAGAGGGTAAAAATCCAAAATTTAATAAATGGAATACGTGATGTAGAGATGAAGCGAGCCACATATGCAAACCCAAAAAGGACATTCGCTGAGACAGTATCACATGCTCTTACGCAAGAAACAGCCTCGCTTTTGAGTAAACCATCATACAAAGTTCACCGTGTGGAAGTGGAACGTCCGGATTACACAATCCAAGAAGCATTGAACGGGAAGCAAAAGAAAAATGAAGGCGCTATAAAATGTTTCAAGTGTGGAAAATCTGGTCATACGAGTATAGCACGTTAATGCGGAACTGGCTCCAATCAATTCCAGTAACGCAGGTGGGCGAAAGCGCAAAGCTGAAGGAGATGAGCAAGTCTTCCCATCTAACCAACCGTTAAACTAAAGAGAGTTAGCCGCAAGGGGCGTAGGCTGGCTCCCGAAATTGAATGCCCCATAATCTCTGTGTCACAAATCGGAAGGAAAGCGAGCAATGTTACAAAGGATACCCAAGTCCTGGGCGAAGTAACATGTGAAATTGCAATTGGGAATGTCACCAATTCATTGTGGCAGGCATTGTGGATGAGGTCATAATTGGCGTGGATTTAATTTTGGTTATGAAAATAAGTATAAGGTGACCAGACGTCCTCCTTTGAGGAGAATTGTCCTCCGAAAAATTTGTGCCCTCCTTTTTCCTCCTTTTTGACGATTTTGTCCTCCTTTTTTGAGGATTTTGTCCTCCTTTTGCGGCGTTATAGTTAAAAGTTTCAAATTTTCTCGTTTTTTTAAAGCCAGGACCCCGGACCCTACATTTAACTCTTGTTCGAAATTCGTGCCAATTTTGACTCTTTCTTACTCTCAACGACATTTCGGATAAAAGCATTTTTGATCCATTAGTGATCAAATCAAACAAGAATGTAGGTGCTAGAATCCGCAGAATAATTAGACCTCTTTTACACTAGGAAATTCTGGAATTCAAGTCTGCCGCGACATAGGCGACGGAGGTGAGAAGTGAGGGGAAGAGTACACTTTAGATCGTATCGTCAAATCGTTTCACGTTTTTTTTACTATCTCTTGCACTCCTCCTTGTACGCCCGTAATTTGCTTAATAATTATTTTCAAGAAAAATTTTCAAATGTAAACGCGAATGGAAGAAAACAAAAGAGAACGCAAGCAGAATTCAAGAATTTCCTAATTTCCTTTTTAGCATTTTTCACGTGGTAAATAAATATATATACAAAGCAATTCTAAATAAAATTCCGCACGGATTTTGTTCCCTCTCCCAAAAATTGTCAACTAATTTTATAACTTAAACCAAATTTTAAACTCGCAGTATCATGCCAATTGCTAAAACAGATGATTCTCAATATTTGAAAATTTCCCTTGAGAAATTAAAAGGAATTGAAGGAATTTTTGCGAAAGAATAAAAAAAATCCGATAAATTATTTAATGTTTACAATTTGTCCTCCTTTTTCTCCAAAAATTTTGATCGTCTTAGCATTTGTCCTCCTTTTTCGCTCGAAAATTCTGGCCAACTTAAATAAGTACCTACAACAGCAAGCGCGTGCTCGGGGAGGATAGCCAACAAATTCCACCGAAGTCGGAAGAAGTCATATGGGCAAGGATTGATGGAGATCGTGGGACGAACAAATTGTGGGTTGTGGAAGCTGCAAGCAAATCAAATCATCATCATCATCATTTATTGGCGCTTAACCGCCTAAGCGATTTTGGCCGTTTCGTATCAAAGCACGCCAGTCATTCCTTTTTAGCGATAACGGACGCCAATTGGAAACCCCAAGGGAGTTCAAGTCATCCTCCACCTGTTGTTTCCATCTCAGTCGAGGCCTCCCCCTTCCTCTGCTGCCGAATTCAGGCGACGATAGGAAAACCTTCTGTGCTGGAGCTTCTTTGTCCATTCGCATAACATGGCCCAGCCAGCGGAGTCTTTGGGCTTTAATTCGCTGGACTATGGTCAGATCTGCGTAGAGCTCGTACAGCTCATCGTTAAATTTCCTTCTATACTCGCCGTTGGCATCACGGGAAGGACCATAAATCTTCCGGAGAACTTTTCTCTCAAATACTCCAAGGGCCATCTCATCTTCTCTTGACATTGTCCATGAATCTGAGCCATACATCAGGACAGGTATGATGAGAGACTTATAGAGCGTGATCTTTGTTCTTCGAGAGAGGACTTTACTTCTCAATTGCCTGCTCAGTCCAAAGTAGCACTTGTTGGCAAGAGTGATTCTCCGCTGGATTTCTAGACTGATATTATTTTCGGTGTTGATACTGGTTCCCAAATAGACGAAGTCCCTCACAGTTTCAAATTTGTAACTATCAACAGTGACGTGGCTGCCAAGGCGCAGGTGCGCCGATTCTTTCTTTGATGACAGCAAATACTTCGTCTTGTCCTCGTTCACGGCAAGACCCACTTTTTTCGCTTCCTTATCCAGTCCAGAGAAGGCAGCGCTTACGGCGCGGTTGTTAAGGCCAATGATATCAATATCATCGGCATACGCCAGCAATTGCACGCTCTTGTAAAAGATTGTACCATTGCGGTTTAGCTCTGCTGCTCGAATTATCTTCTCCAGCATCAGATTGAAGAAATCGCACGAAAGGGAGTCGCCCTGTCTGAAGCCTCGTTTGGTTTCAAATGGCTCAGAGAGGTCCTTCCCGATTCTGACGGAGCTGTTGGTATTGCTCAACGTCATTTGACAAAGCCGTATAAGCTTTGCAGGGAAGTCAAATTCAGACATGGCGGCATACAGGCAACTCCTTTTTACGCTGTCAAAAGCGGCTTTAAAATCGACAAAGAGATGGTGAGTGTCGATTCTCTTATCATGGGTCTTCTCCAGGATTTGGCGTATCGTGAAAATCTGGTCGATGGTAGACTTACCAGGTCTAAAGCCACACTGATAAGGTCCAATCAGTTTGTCTACGATGGGCTTCAGCCTTTCACACAACACGCTAGAAAGAACCTTATATGCGATATTAAGAAGACTAATTCCGCGGTAGTTGGTGCGGTTAGCGGGATCGCCTTTCTTGTGGATTGGGCAAAGCACACTTAAATTCCAATCCGGAGGCATGCATTCGTCTGACCATATTCTGCATAAGAGCTGATGCATGCTTTTTACCAGCTCTTCGCCTCCGCGTTTCAACAGCTCGGCGGGTAGTCCGTCTTTTCCAGGCGCTTTGTTGTTTTTGAGCCGGGATATAGCTATCCTCACTTCATCATAGTTAGGTGGTGGGACGACTTTCCCCTCGCAATTTAGCAGTGAGGAGAAGTGCTCCCTCCATAATTTAAGTACACTTTGTACGTCGGTTACCAGGTCGCCATTATTGTCCTTACAGGACCTTGCCCCGGTCTTAAAACCTTCCGTCATCCGCCGGATCTTTTCATAGAATTTTCGGGCATCATTCCTGTCAGCCAGCATCTCAAGCTCCTCACACTCACGCCTTTCGGCCTCACTTTTCTTTTTTCTGAGCAAATCAAATACGGATTTATTATTAGGCTATGACAAAGCAAGATGGACGTATACCGGGAAGAGTACTGAATGAGTTCAAATCGCCTATCGAACTTTCCAAAGGAGTTATATTGGGACAATGTCAGGAGGTGGAGGTGGTTATAAATTGTAAACAACTCCAGGAAGATGTTTTTGCCAGCAACATTGATTTATCAAATGATATCACGGCATGGAGGTATGAGCTCGGGAAAGAACACCAGAATAAGGCAAAACTACTTTTACTGAAGCAGTGTTGCCGCTGAAAAATTTTAAAAAGGGTCCCAGCAGAAAAAAAGGTTCCCCTAATTTTTTAGAAAGGAACACATTTCCATAAGCATTTTCCATTTTTTATACCCAGCTGTACTTGTACACAGGGTATTATAACTTTGTTAGGATAACGGTTGGTTGTACAGGTATAAAGGAATCGAGATAGATATAGACTTCCTTATATCAATATGATCAGGATCGAAAAAAAATTTGATTGAGCCATGTCCGTCCGTCTGTCCGTCCGTCTGTCCGTCCGTCCGTCCGTCCGTCCGTCTGTCCGTTAACACGATAACTTGAGCAAATAATATATATTTTATATATTTTATTTATTTACTGCCATAGCACATTAAGACGTTGAGTCTTTTTTTGTACATTTTACATATAAATTACAGATTGATATTGATTGATGATACAGATTGATATTTAATTCTAAACAGAGTTTATGGATATTAGACTCTAAAATAGCTTAAACTATTGTAAAAGGTGGGAAAGAAAGGGAAAAAGCAGGAAATAATAAAAATATTGCAATGGAGAAAAGAAGAAAACGCCCAGGATGAGGCAGATGTAAGAAAAGTCCCTAAGAAAAATGATTTTCAACTGCCACCTTAAAGCATCTATCCGATTTAATATGTTTAATTGACATTGGCAATGAATTCCACAGTCGCACAGCACTAACAAAGAATAATCTAGAACCAGGTAAGGATACAAATCTTGGTACTACAATATTATTAGTGCGAGAGGATGTTACAAAGCTAAGCTTTTCATAAAGATAGCCAGGTTTCTGATATTTAATTATTTTAAATAGAAAAATTACGTTCCTGATGTGAAGGTAATTTTCCAAGCTCGTTCCAAGAATATTTTTGGTGAAGATTGAGATGTGATCAAACTTTCTTTTACAGTATATGAACCTCGCAGCATTGTTCAGAGCTAGATTTAATTTTCTTTTGGATTCTGAGTCGAGATCTCCATATACTAGTTCGAAATAGGTGATTTGCTGAACAACGAGGGCCTTTACCAGTTTCAGTTTTGTGTTAATTGGTAGATACGAAGAGCCAAGCCACAAACTCCTAAGAATATAATATATTTTCGAGATAGCGAAATTAATGTGGTTTATGTAAGTAAGCCGGGAGTTCATTTTAAACCCAAGGTTAGTTACCGCCGAAAGAAATGGTATTTTGGTTTCATTCAGTATGAGATATCTTCACCAAATTTGGCATGCGTACTTACTTGGGTTCAGAATAGATTGCTATTGAAAATGGGTAAAATCGGACCATAACCACGCCCCTTTTTCGATATCGAAAATTTCGAAAAACGTATAAAATGGGTTAATTCAATATTAGAAGCAGCTACAATGATAAAATTTGCAATATGTATTGATTTAGATGTTCTAAGGCCGATTTTATAAAAAATTTTGAAAAGGGGGCGTGGTACCGCCCACGTATATTTGAAGAAATTTTAAAATTTTGACTCTTAATAACTTCAGAACAGTTTATGCTAGTATAACGAAATTTCGTACAAGACATACTATTGTTGTGGTAAATTCAGCTATAGAAAATAAACGAAATCGCTTCGCGACCACGCCTACTTTTTCATAAAAGTTATATTGAAAGGAGGTGGAAATATTGAAACGTCCATATCTAATTAACTGATTTCGCTATAATAATATAATTTGGTACATACATCAACTTTCATATTCTTTACATAATTTTTTCAAAATTTTGGAAAGTGGGCGTGGCACCGCCCACTTATGAGTCAAGCAATTTTTAAATTCGACTGCTAACAACTTCAAAACGGTGTGAGATAGATTTACGAAACTAGGTACCAGGCATGTTATGTTTATGTAGAGTACTACCACAGAAAATAAGAAAAATCGGTGAACGATCACGCCCACTTTATGTGCACAGCTGGGTATGTAATGTTCGGTTTCACCCGAACTTAGACTTCCTTACTTGTTTTTGATGTTGAATGACTGAGTTTTGTACTATTGCAAGAAACACATACAAAATATAAAAATTTTTAAATGGTTGTAATGATAATCGCATAATGTAAAAAGTTTTTTAAACTTAAAAACCTCCACTTTAAGGATTTGTTTTTGCAAAGGGTTTCAAAAATTATTAGAAAACTCACTTTTAAAAGAATTCCATTTTTTCCCGTAAAAAATTATGGGAAAGGGCGAAAAAGCGACCCCTAAGGGACAGCCAAAACTGCATAGGCTGTTAAAGGCTATTTTAAGTAGGTAAGGGGTAAGTTGCAGGCTTATTTTCTCATCATTTACTAACTTTGAAGGGGTAAGACCCAAAAAAACTAAAACTTTTTATTGAATCACCCTAATCTATACATACATACATACATACATATGACGGAGTTGTCACATGATACAGCGTTGCCAGTAGTAAGACTTCAGTTAGGCAAGACATTTAGAAATCGGCAAGAGTTCCCGACATAAACGACAAAAATGCATTTCATTGCAGTTTGAAGGTGAAAAAGCGTCAAAAAGGGTCCCGAAATTTAAAAAATGGTCAAAAATGGTACTTTTTTGAAAAAGTAGGGTCCGGGGTCCTGGCTCAAAAAAAGGGTCAAATTGACCCTTTAGGGTCCCCAACGGCAACACTGATCTCGAGCATAATTGACAAGGATGGTTCCAAACTAGGTAGAACCAATGTTGTGAAGCATCAAATTGATACCGGTGATGCTAAACCAATTCGCCAAGCTCCTCGAAGTGTTCCGTTCGCCAAACGCCAAGTGGAAGGAGAAATTATCCAGGAAATGAGTGATAGCGGTGTGATCGAACCATCAGCTAGTCCATGGAGCTCACCGGTAGTGCTAGTGAAAAAGAAAGATGAGATTCTGTGTGGATTATCGGAAGTTAAATAATGTTACGATGTGTGGATTCGCTATCTGGTACAAAATGGTTTTCCACCCTCGTTTTAAAAAGTGGCTACTGGCAAGTGGAAGTAAAGGAAGAAAACTTATTAAATAAATTTGCTCCGTTTTCATAGTGTTCAATAATATTAAAATAGTATGAATTCGATTTTTCCATTAAATTTTCTTATAGTTGATAATTTTAATATTTAAATAAATGTATTGTTAACTGATTGTTAATATGGTCTGAAATTTAGTTGTTGTTATTTTATATTGGGACTCTTCGCTACCATCTGAAGAGTCATAGTCAAGAGTGGGTAAAGAACGGTGAGGAAACAGGAAGTACAACCGCCTAGTTGGAAAAATGTAGTATGTAGCTTTTGCTAAAATATTAAAATTTGGATTGATCATTGAAAGTGCTGTGGAAATAAATCCCCTGAACCCTTACGTGTGCGTATAAATATTTTTTCTGGTTAGGCCTTGGGTTTGTCATAAGTAGTGATTTTGTTGGTGTCTGCTTCGACGAATCCACATTAGTGGCTGAAGCTACGGGACAGCGAGACGCACACGGGCAGACATTAACTCCTTCTACTCGTCACCATCTAAACATGATACAAATATCAAATAATTGTCAACGCTAAAAGGTTCCATAACAATGGTGAATTGTTAATCTTCAATTTTGTGTGTGTCAGGTTAAAATTTGGATCTGATTAAAGAAGATTTATTGGAGATAATCTCCGTGTGTGTATCCATAGCATTAGCTGTTGTCCTGCTGCCATTATTGAGGATGACATTAAAAAATGTCGCAACAAAGCAGAAAAACATAATCTGCAACAGCCTGTCAATTGTTGCAAAAGATGTCAAAGGTTGCCAATATATCACTGGCCCAAGCGTAAAGGCAGCTTAGCAAAAGAATGTCAATGGTTGAGCGATGACACAGCCCCTTACAAACTTACGGACAAATTTCACATATACACAGACATACAAACATATTTACATATCGTCGCTCCCAACGAAGACTAACACGGTTGAGTTTTCTGCGTCGAAGACTAACACACTTCGTTTTCTGCGTGGAAGACTAACACACTTCAGCTTTCTGCGTCGAAGACTAACACACTTCAGTTTTCTGCGTCGAAAACTAACACACTTCGTTCTCTGCGTCGAAAACTAACACACTTCAACTTTCTGCGTCGAAAACTAACACACTTCAGCTTTCTGCGTCGAAAACTAACACACTTCAGCTTTCTGCGTCGAAAACTAACACACTTCAGCTTTCTGCGTCGAAAACTAACACACTTCGTGCTCTGCGTCGAAGACTAACACATTTCAGTTTTCTGCGTCGAAGACTAATACAATTCAGTTTTCTGCGTGGAAGACTAACACACTTCAGCTTTCTGCGTCGAAGAATAACACACTTCAGTTCTATGCGAACTGTGTTAGTCTTCGGCGCAGAGAACGAAGTGTGTTAGTTTTCGACGCAGAAAACTGAAATGTATTAGTCTTCGACGCAGAAAACTGAAATGTGTTAGTCTTCGACGCAGAGAACGAAGTGTGTTAGTTTTCGACGCAGAAAACTGATGTGTGTTAGTTTTCGACGCAGAAAGCTGAAGTGTGTTAGTCTTCCACGCAGAGAACGAAGTGTGTTAGTCTTCGACGCAGAGAGCGAACTGTGTTAGTCTTCCACGCTAACTGAACTGTATTAGTCTTCGTTGGGAGCGACGATATATACATACCAGGGCTAGGAACCGGTTCAGTACCGAACCGGTTTTTCAATCGAACCACAGCCATTTTTCAGTTTTTGAACCGAACCACGAACCGAACCTTTTTTTTTGGAGATGTATGAACTGAACCGAAAACTGCAAAAAAATGGTTCGGTTCGGTTCAAAATTGGAATAAATTTTAAAGAGTTTCAACTTATATACCTAAAACATAAATTTTCCTAAAAATGGCACTCACTGGTATTTCGATTAAGATTCAAGTTTAGAAGGTTGAAAGGTAGAAGCATACGCAAGAAAAACTTTATCTACTTTGGTTTTCTCATAAACAAAACATACAAAACTGAGAGTCCATGGTGTTGCCAGCAACTTTAATTATTCAAGGGAAAAGAAAAGATGCAAAAAAAATTATGTATGAAAAATCATCTTACTTTACCAAATAGGAAAACTTTAGTGGACGTCATTAATTGCTTCAATAATATAAAACGCCTTTCTCCACACATAGACGTTTTAAAATTCTGGGAAACATATTCAGAGAACGAACTAAAAATAATTGCTGAGATTGTACTTGCTGTTCCTGCCACACAAGTGTCGGTAGAAAGAGCCTTTTCAACTTTAAAATGTATTTTATAGGACTTAAGGGCAAGTATAGACAAAGACTTGTGAGAAGACATTCTTTTGATAAATTTAAATACTAATTGACCAAATGATGTTTTTTTGATCAAAATTATGTCTTCTAACAAGTCTTCGTCTATACCCAGCCAGCAGAGCAACGTACGTTTTAACGATCGAATATTTTTCCATCGTTTTTCGTATCCGAAAACGACCCGGAAATTATACTGCTGGGCTGGATTTACTGTTGTTTCGTTTTTTCACAATTTTCCGTATCCGAAAACGGTCCGGAAACTATACTGATAAAAACAGTGATCCCAAAAACACCGAAAAATTATCCCAAAATATCGTGTCAGAAAACGTGGAAAAAAACACAAAAAATCATGATAGAATGCGTCGGTTTTAGGAAAGTTTTTTGTACTTTTACAGACATACGTTTCGTTCGCACACTTTAGTGGGAAAAAGGAATATACGGTTTTTTCCAGATTTTTTTTCATTTCCAGATGCGTTTACGGAAATTTTTGCTGGCTGGGTATATGTATGTTTCTTTACATAATAATAATTTTCAGCATTGCATTGCTATTATATTGCCGATGTATTAATAAATATTATCTATAAATGAATTTGATCTCAATAACAAAGCGTTTTATTTTTGACATTTCCAAACCATTTTTATTTTAGTACCCTGCAAACCAGATACCGGCTAGCAACCAAGTTAAATAGTTAGTTTCATTCATTTTTCATACGGTTACCGAAGTAGCTAATTTTGTTCAGGGCGTGTGAAAATTTTAACCATATGTATACTTTGCCTCTCCCTTGCACTTATTCTATTTTTCCATTTGCTATAAAGTATACCTGCACTCTTCAAAATAAAAAAATTCCTTTTCAAACTGTTTTGGTTAAAATGTAGTTAACAGCCATTTGTTGAAGTCGTCAATGTTTTGGCTAACATGTTGTTAATAGTATTTATTGACATGGTTATGGAAACTGGTAACATGTGGCTAACATTATGTTATGAAACAGTAAATGTTTTGGTTGACATGCTGTTAAAATTATTCTTTGAATAAGTCAACAAACAAGCTAGCATATGGTTAACAATGTAGTTGAATCGGTTACCGAACCAGCTAGCATATGGTTAACATTTATAATTGAATAGGTTACCAAACCAGTTACCAATATGGTTATTGCTAAAAGGACAATACTTACCGAATTTTTCCAAATAATTTAACAAAAATGGATAGATTTTATTATTATTTATATGTTTTATTGAGGTTATTTCTGAAAATGGTCTAATAAATCATATAAGAGCTAAATTTTAAATACTTTCCATTAATTTAAATGGTATTAAAAACATGTTTAGTTTCAAGGCAACTAAATTAATGATTATTGACTGTCATACATTATAAATAGTATTATATTTTAGCAATACATGTTAACATTAAAACATTAGGATTTATATACATTGTTACATCTTATAATAATTCGGCTAGAAAAGAAAAGGGTATTAAAATTAGGTGTTATAATATATTTTTGGAGTATTTAATTTAAATACATTGTTCAAATTGTGTTAATTTTCTAATTTGATTAAATATATGGTTAAAATTTCATTCATTTTCTAATTTATTTAGAATATTAGTATTTTTTTATAAGATTAAATATATTGTTAGAATTTCATTCATTTTCTAATTCAATTAACAGTCGACAGTACCAGTCTGACGATTGCGTCGGTCTATATGCCCTATGACGCCGAAGAACCTCCGCCACAGAGGGAGGTAAAAGACCTGGTGGCAAATTTTTCCATGGGTCATTTTCTTATCGGAACTGACGCCAATGCTCATCACGTCCAGTGGGGAAGCTCCGATATCAATGTTAGAGGAGAGTCGTTGTTTGACTATTTGTTAACAACTAACCTGGTAGTTTGCAACGTGGGTAACGAACCTACGTTTATTACTAAAACCCGTAGGGAGGTAATAGATCTCACGATTTGCAGCGAAGGCGCTTATGAGTGGGTCAGAAAATGGCGCGTTCTCGATGAGCACTCATTCTCCGACCACCGGTACGTAGAAATAGTTCTAGACTTTTCTGTTGAGCAGCCGGTTATGAAACGCAACCCACGTAACACTAACTGGCAGCTACACAATGAAATAATATCTAGGGACTTACCAGCACTGCCCCCACAAGTCCCCTCATCAGTAGGGGAGTTGGAGGATCTGGTAAAGACCTTTACAACGGCGCTCTCGAATGCCTTAGAGCAGGCTTGCCCAGTGCCAAAACCACGTGGTAAACATAGGCCGCATTGGTGGTCCTACGACCTGGACTCGCTCCGAAAATCATGTAGGACACAATTTAATAAGGCCAAGAGCCTTGGCACGGAGACTCAATGGCTCGAATATAAAGTTAAACTCAGGGCCTACAAAAAAGCTCTGAGGCAGGCGAAGAGAGTATCGTGGAGAAATTTCTGCACTGGGGTCGAAAATGTCGACGATACAGCGAGACTTAGACGAGTGCTCTCAAAAACTCAAACAGCCACAAGCTATTTGCGCAAACCTGACGGATCCTGGACCAGCACGGAGAGGGAAACCCTAGAGCTGCTCTTGAATACGCACTTCCCAGGGAACTTGCATGAGGAACCCGTAGCACCTACAACAAACCTGGCTGTATACATACCCATCACGGAGGAAAAGGTTAGGTGGGCGGTTAAGAGCTTCGAACCGTTCAAGGCTGCCGGGCCAGACGGGATTATTCCCGCACAACTCATAAACACGCTGGAGACATCAGCCAAATGGCTGGTATTTCTCTATACAGCCTGCCTGGCTCTTAGCTACATTCCGTGCTCCTGGAGAAGTGCCACGGTAGTGTTTATTCCTAAGGCGGGGAAGGCGTCTCATTACGAGCCGAAGGACTACAGGCCGATCAGTCTCTCATCCTTTGTGCTCAAAACCTTCGAGAGGATAATAAATGACTACCTCTCCTCTACTATTGATAGCAACCTGATCTGTAGCTATCAGCATGCATACACCAAAGGGAAATCTACAGAAACTGCGCTTCACAGCCTAGTTTCTGTTATTGAAAAATCGCTGTATGAGAAGGAGTACTGTCTTGCGGCCTTTTTAGATATTGAAGGAGCCTTCAACAACATAAGCCCTGATGCTATAAACACCGCTTTAACAAGTCTGGGCATAAGCAGGTCTCTTATTGGACTTATTGATCAACTGCTAAGGGGTAGACGAATAGTTTCATCACTGGGCTCGGTTGACTTATCACGCTATGTCACAAGGGGAACGCCTCAGGGTGGTGTTCTCTCCCCGCTTCTATGGAACCTCACTGTCAACTCGATGCTGCGAGACACAAGCTGGGGGGGCGGGAAGGTAGTGGCATATGCAGACGACTTAGCTATAGTATATAGGGGCAAATTCCCACAGACCCTGTGCGACTTGATGCAAGCAGCACTGCGAGAGGTTTCCTCATGGTGCTCGCGCTGCGGACTGAGCATCAACCCGGGAAAAGTAGAACTGGTTCTTTTCACCAACCGCTATAAGATACCACCGCTAACACTACCAAAACTGAATGACGTGCACCTGAACCTGGCTGACAAAGCCAAGTTCTTAGGCACAGTTCTGGATAGGAAACTAACCTGGAAGGAGAATGTTCTTCAGCGCCAGAAGAAAGCGTGTATTGCACTCTACACATGCAAAAGAGCCATTGGAAAGAAATGGGTGCTCAGCCCCAAAATATGCAAATGGATCTACACCGCAATCATTCGACCAATCATGCTCTATGGAGTTGTGGTATGGTGGCCTGCGCTGAGCAAGGCAACAAACCTTAATCTGCTAGGTAAAGTACACAGATCTTGCATGATCTGTATAAGCGGTGCGTTAAGAACAACGCCCAATGAAGCACTCCAGGCCATTCTTGGCATTTTGCCACTCGATCTGGAAGGGCACCGGGTAGCAGCAGCATCGGCTCTACGTCTAAGGGAAACGTCCGGCTGGGGCGCAAGCACTACTGGACACGCCTGTATTTTGGGATCCTATAGCTTTCTTCCGCTGAGCACGGATCGTTGTGCGACCACAACAGTCGGAGATAGCTGTTTTAAAATCAACATTCCCAGCAGGGAAGAATGGGAGAGCACGGATCGGAGTCCCGCCACTCATGGCGGCACTTCCATTTATACTGATGGCTCGAAGTTAGACGGCAGAGTTGGAGGAGGGGTTTATTCAAAGGATCTGAACCTTGAGCTCTCCTTCAGACTACCTGATCACTGCAGTGTCTTCCAGGCTGAAGTTTCAGCAATCATGGACGCCGCGGCTTGGATAGGCCAACACACTATCGGACACGACATTTTTATATTCAGCGACAGCCAGGCGGCCATCAAATCCCTTGGCTCTTATTCGTTCAACTCTGAACTGACGCTCAGCTGTCGTCGATCTCTACAGGAGATGGCCCAACAGAATCGCGTGAACCTCACATGGGTCCCGGGGCATAGAGACATTGAGGGAAATTGTAGGGCAGACGAACTTGCGAGGCAGGGCACGACCAAGCAGGTTCTTCGGGATAAAGAGCGCTTAGGTATGCCGTTTGCCACTTGCAAGCTTATGCTGAAGGAGTACACACTCCGCCAAGCCAACGAAAGATGGCTGCAATCTCCAGGATGCCGGATATCCAAAGAAACCTGGCCGAAATGGGATCATAAAAGATCGAGACAAATTTATGCCCTAAGGAGAAGAGAAATCTCCATATTAATAGGCGTATTGACTGGGCACTGCCTCATTGGTAGGCACGCAGAAAGACTTGGTGTGCCCTACCGACGATGCTGTAGGAGTTGTAAGGATGATGAGGAGGAGGAAACGGTGGAGCACCTCATCTGCAACTGCCCGGCTTTAAGTGGCGCGAGAATGCGCTTTTTGGGAGTTCCCTTCCTGGTTAGCCTACGCCAGGTCACGGAGCTGGACATAAAGGACCTGATGGCCTTCATCAAGTCATCTAAATGGTTCGAGGAGGAGTAACGGTGTCGGTATAGGAACGTCAGTCCCGGGATTCTGCTATGTGGAGAATTCCGTTAATACCGGGATTTTCCATATGGCAGGGTCCCGGAACTGACTTTCCTAGTGTTGGTGGTATCACAACGGGCCTTTTAATACTGGCCTAGGTGTGCCTCTACGGTAGCCACTTGAACCTAACCTAATTCAATTATAAATATAGTTAGACAGGATAAGATTTGTATTTTTTTACAAGATTAAATATATGGTTAGAATTGCATCCATTTTCTAATCTAATTATAAATATAATTAGAAAGGATAAGATTGGTATTTATTTACAAGATTAAATATATTGTTAGAATTTCATTCATTTTCTAATTCAATTATAAATATAGTTAGACAGGATAAGATTTTTATTTATTTACAAGATTAAATATATTGTTAGAATTGCATTCATTTTCTAATTTAATTATAAATATAATTAGAAAGGATAAGATTGGTATTTATTTACAAGATTAAATATATTGTTAGAATTTCATCCATTTTCTAATCTTATTATAAATATAATTAGAAAGGATAACATTAGTATTTATTTACAAAATTAAATATATTGTAAGGATTTCTTCATTTTCTAATTTAATTATAAATATAATTAGAAAGGATAAGATTAGTATTTATTTACAAGATTAAATATATTGTTAGAATTGCATCCATTTTCTAATCTAATTATAAATATAATTAGAAAGGATAACATTAGTATTTAATTACAAAATTAAATATATTGTAAGGATTTCATTCATTTTTTATTTAATTACGGCGGCCGCCGTGGTGTAGCGGTTAAGTGTTCGGCCTTTTACACCAAGTCGTGGCGGTTCGATGCCCGGCAAAAGTAACATCAAAAATTATTTAGAAAAGAATTTTTCTAAAACGGGATCGCCCCTCGGCAGTAGTTTGGCAAACTCTCCGGGTGTATTTCTGCCATGAGAAGCTTCTCAGCAAAAAATTCATTTGCTTTGCAAGTGCCGTTCGGAGTCGGCAAAAAACTGTAGGTCCCGCCAACTTGTAGGAAAAACTCAAAAAGCAACACACCACAAGTTGGAAAGAGAAGCTCGGCTAAAAATCTCGTTAGAGGTTATGATGATAACCTGTAGGTATATCGCCGCCATTAGTTTTTTTTTTTTTTTTTTTTTTTTTATAAATATAATTAGAAAGGATGAGATTAGTATTTATTTACAAAATTAAATATATTGTTAGAATTTCATTCATTTTCTAATTCAATTATAAACATAATTAGAAAGGATAACATTAGTATTTATTTACAAAATTAAATATATTGTAAGGATTTCATTCATTTTTTATTTAATTATAAATATAATTAGAAAGGATGAGATTAGTATTTATTTACAAAATTAAATATATTGTTAGAATTTCATTCATTTTCTAATTCAATTATAAACATAATTAGAAAGGATAACATTAGTATTTATTTACAAGATTAAATATATAATATATAAGAATAAGATTAGTATTTATTTACAAGCAAGTTGTTTTAAAAAGGGTAATACAAATTTGAAATGAAACTCAGAGTGGTTTAGTGCATAGATGCACTAATTTACACAATTTTACGCTTTAATAACTTATTTTCTTTTTTACTTTTGCATTCTTCTCCTTCTTTTTAAAACCACTTGCTTGTCTTTCGGGGTACTAGCATAAGCCTCTGTAAAGAAAACATAACTTATTGTGATTTGCAAAAAAAATTACTTATAAATATTTACCGAAAACCTTTCCCACAACTTGCAAGCCCAAAAGTGCTGCCTTGTTCCCTCTCCCTTCGCAGTTGTAGTGGAAAGTTAAAGGGTCCGCGAAAATGCATCTCAGGACCTCCTTAACGCAACCTTTTGCTACCTTCATTTTCAGTATTATGTTGAGCTAAATATATAATACAATAAATATAATGTGTGTATACGGATTACAAAAACTACCATTGTGTCCGAATACGCCTGGGTTCTCAAGAGCTCCTCCAAAGTTATTAAATCATCCTGGGATGCCAGCGGAAGCATTTTTTTAATTTTAAGATGTTCCTCGCTTATGACATCCCCGGTGATTTTGCAAATACTTTGGTGAACCCTTGAGGTCACCATCTTGCATTCGCGCAACAGCACCCCTTGGGCTTGGACCTCTGCACGATCAGGCATCTGCAATTTAAAAAAAAGAATAACTATGCCATTCACAATACTCACCAGGTTGGAAAATTAATCATTGTATCGTCACGTATAGAACTTGATCCCAAGTATACGAAAACAAACCAAATTGTGGCTGTGACAAAAGATGTAGACTTGAAAAATCAGTTAATTGTTGGAAACTTTTATGCG
This sequence comes from Campiglossa producta, assembly GCA_964058755.1. Lineage (NCBI taxonomy): Eukaryota > Metazoa > Arthropoda > Insecta > Diptera > Tephritidae > Campiglossa > Campiglossa producta. Next base: position 64,943,449 of record CAXKVI010000003.1, on the reverse strand, counting down.
TAGAAATACATAGCTTGGGAAAATAAAATAATGGGCGATAGTGCAAGGTTTGTAAAAATGTTTTTGTATTTTTTAACAAGTGCTTTTATCACTGATTTGGTTATTTGTTGATTTTCAGAGGAGGATGCAGAGCCTGGTGCACCTGCCATGGACGATAAATCACTTTGTATACCGTTCGAGTTACTAAAATAACAAAATGTAAGGTAATTTTCCACTTTAGCTGTCAACTGCTAATAAATTAGCTAAAATCATGGGAGGGGGCTCAAAAGACGGGGTTTGGTCAGCTAATTTATTAGCCGTTGACAGCTAAAGTAGACAATTACCAAATGTAATTATAGTAAAGGCATATAACTTTAAAATCAATGAACATATCGGGCCATAGCCGCAAAGGGCTTACTCGACAAAATAAATGTTTTACTCTACACCAATTAGAATATTAAATTAGCGCTTGAGACAAAATTCCTTTAGCCATAAGGGTATATCATAGAGCAATGAAATTTGAGCTACTGATGCATATAGGCTGTTGACTCTTATCTTAAATAGAAAATCGAGAATTGTGTTCGCCACTGGTCAATGGAGTAGGTTCAGTTGAACAGTTACAAGAGATGTAAAGTATCATGGGCAAACATACCACGTACATGGCATGTGTGTAAAATTATGTTGTTTAGTCTGGATAAGTATGAGTTTACTAAATAACTGTGGCCCGTAATCACAGTCGAAAAAAGTAGGCACTAAAATTAGCGTCAGCTCTTTGTCACCTTTTCCAAAGGACTATCTGTCATAAAAGCTGACTCTAACTTTAGTACCTACCACTATGACTACGGCCCTATGACTTTAGTTGTAAATGAAGAATACAGGTTCGACATATACAGACCCGGTTTTTCAGTACAAGTTTTAGTAGGTACAGTGAGAGTTTAAACTTAACGGCTCAATTTGCAAGGGATAAACTTTAGGGAACTTTGTGGTTTTACATTGCACTAAAAAAACCGGGCCATGTTAGTTTTGTTAATTTCTTACCAATTTTGCACTTTAAATGGAAACGGTTGACTGCGCTGGAGCTGATGCTGTGTTTTTATGGTTGTTAACTGGCGCTGATGCTGTCGTTATTGATGGGTGCTGATATTGTTGTGTTGTAATAAGCAGTTGTTGTTAAAAAAGTGTTGTTGATTGCAGCTGATGCTGTCGTTGTTGTTACTGGTGATGATGCTGCTACAAACGATAGTTGCTGAAATGTTGTTAAAAAAGTTGTTGTCGTTATTGATGGGTGCTGATGTTGTTGTTGTTGTTGTTGTAATAAGCAGTTGTTAAAAAAGTGTCGTTGATTGCAGCTGATGCTGTCGTTGTTGTTACTGGTCCTGATACTGCTACAAACAATTGTTGTTGACTGGTGCTGATGTTGTTGATTGCAGCTGCAGCTGCTATAAACAATTGTTGAATGGAGCTGATGTTGATACAAACGGTTTTTGACGGCAACTGATGCTGTTGTTACTGACGGGCCGTATTGTGAAGGCTGGCGGCTAAATTTTTTAGATAGAAACAACGGATTGGGATGCTGTTAGTAATAAATTGCGATATAGTGACAGAGCAGTAGTATTCCCAATGGTGCATATGGCCACAAAAGCAACAAAATGTGCCTCTGCATATGCGATATAACGCCAAAACAATACTTCTTTTATATTTAGCACAACTGAGCTATTACTGTTCTGCCACTATTTCGAAAAATTCCTTACCGGTTTTACTCCAATAATCTGCTTGTGGATTTTTTATTATTTGTGGCAATGGTGCTCACAAAAAAATTTATTCCTGATCCTGGTGATGAAAAGTGGATGTTTTTATTTGAAACGGCTTTAAGTACAACACAAAAACTAGCTATTTTATATTTAAACGCTTATTGAAATTAAATATTTAAAAATTTTGTTCAAAAGTTTTAGCTAACGCGGTGAAAATTTTTTTTTAAAATTGGCGTTGAAATTTGAGGGATATTTTAACAGAATTTCATGCGGTTTCAATCGCACTCATTATTTTGGGCATAGCAATGTTTTCTCTTTCTGGCAAACTTTTGCACATTAACCCTGCAATGGACTTTTGGTATTTATAGGCCCACATTTTAATTTATTTCAGAACAACTTAAGGTTAACATAATTTTGGGAAATTTGTCAAATAAAAAGTGTGTGTGCGTTTGTAATGCGGTTAGCAGTGGTTTGCAGGGTAGGCTTTTATATACATTTTTTGGTTGGTAAAGGCACTGAACCGGTTCACGAACCGGTTCAAGGTTTTTCAAGGTGGTTCGAACCACTGAACCGAACCACCCAGATTTTCGGGAAGTGGTTCGATCCACTGAACCGAACCACAGCGATTTTTGGAGTGGTTTTCCAGCCCTGGTACATACCTAAGAAAAATAGACATGATTGCACAGAGCCAAAAATGCCTAATAAAATTAATAAGATTGTCTTCATGAGCGGGTTTTGGGCTGAGGGGAAGTCGAAACGACGGAAACGAAAAAAAACTATACGCAAATCTATTTGGTTTAATAAGGAAATTCTTATCGATATTATTAAGTGCAATTTCTTCTTATTTCTTGTCGATTTCTTTTTATATGTGTTATTAATAAGAAAATCTTTTCAAGATTTCCTTAAAAATATGAAAAAAAGATGAAAAAGGAAAAACTTCTTATTTTAATAAGATGATCTTAGGGTTCCTAACAAGAAGATTTGACTTATTAATGTTTTCAAAGGGAAATCTTGCAGAAAACGAAATGATTTCTTAGGGTTCTTTTTAATAAGATGATCTTAGGGTTCCTAACAAGAAGATATGACTTATTAACTGATTTCCGCATAATTGTATGTGTTAATAAGTTGATCTTAGGGTTCCTAACAAGAAGATTTGACTTATTAATGTTTTCAAAGGGAAATCTTGCAGAAAACGACATGATTTCTTAGGGTTCTTTTTAATAAGATGATCTTAGGGTTCCTAACAAGAAGATATGACTTACTAACTGATTTCCGCATAATTGTATGTGTTAATAAGATGATCTTAGGGTTCCTAACAAGAAGATTTGACTTATTAATGTTTTCAAAGGGAAATCTTGCAGAAAACGAAATGATTTCTTAGGGTTCTTTTTAATAAGATGATCTTAGGGTTCCTAACAAGAAGATATGACTTATTAACTGATTTCCGCATAATTGTATGTGTTAATAAGATGATCTTAGGGTTCCTAACAAAAATATTTGACTTATTAATGTTTTCAAAAGGAAATCTTGCAGAAAACGAAATGATTTCTTAGGGTTCTTTTTAATAAGATGATCTTAGGGTTCCTAACAAGAAGATATGACTTATTAACTGATTTCCGCATAATTGTATGTGTTAATAAGATGATCTTAGGGTTCCTAACAAAAAGATTTGACTTATTAATGTTTTCAAAGGGAAATCTTGCAGAAAACGAAATGATTTGTTAGGGTTCTTTTTAATAAGATGATCTTAGGGTTCCTAACAAGAAGATATGACTTATTAACTGATTTCCACATAATTGTATGTGTTAATAAGATGATCTTAGGGTTCCTAACAAGAAAATTTGACTTATTAATATTTTCAAAGGGAAATCTTGCATCATCATCAGCAGACATCATGTAGAACAATTATACGCTGAGAAGCAGAAGTACCCGATGGCTCGATGGTAAGCACCTGTGTTCAGCATTCAATATGTGGTTAGTTCGATTCGCGGTGGAGGCAATATGGCAAGTGTGGAAGGCAACGTAAGGAAGAGTGCGGTGAGATGGCTTGAAGGAAATATAAAAGGCAACATAAGAAGGTAAAGGCAATACAAGAGAAATCTAAAACTGAATCGTAACTGATAATCTGAAGTTCTCGAAGACAATATAAGAACTCTGAAATATAATTTTTATTTTTTTTATTTGAAATATTAAAAAGAAGGTCTTCTCAATAATATGTGATTTCATTTTGAAAACATTAATAAGCCGAATCTTCTTGTTAGGAACCTTAAGAAATCAATTCATTTTCTGCAAGATTTCCCTTTGAAAACATTAATAAGTCAAATCTTTTTGTTAGGAACCCTAAGATCATCTTATTAACACATACAATTATGCGGAAATCAGTTAATAAGTCATATCTTCTTGTTAGGAACTCTAAGATCATCTTATTAAAAAGAACCCTAAGAAATCAATTCATTTTCTGCAAGATTTCTCTTTGAAAACATTAATAAGTCAAATCTTCTTGTTAGGAACCCTAAGAAATCAATTCGTTTTCTGCAAGATTTCTCTTTGAAAACATTAATAAGTCAAATCTTCTTGTTAGGAACCCTAAGAAATCGGTTTGTTTTTTGCAAGATTTCCCTTTGTAAACATTAATAAGATTTTCTCTTCAAATTTAAAAAGAACTTCTTCTTGAAGAAAATCTATAGAGATATCATATGACTTTTGTTCTATTTTATTAGGCATTGTTGGCTCTGTGCTGATATTTGTCGATTTTGTACGAATCTTTCAATGATAGTCTATGAATTGAAATCATTCTATGTAATTCTTATTGATTATAAAAGAGGAGCTTCAAACTAAAACGCAATAAGTTGCACATAAAAAGTTCGTAGATAAATAAGAAAATAGGATTACTGGGAATAGATATTTTCAAAAAACATGTATGACATTATACCAGTTATATAATAACAAACATATGCTAAAAAAATTGCATTTATCGGATAAATATATTTAAAGTTAAATCAGAAAGTTGTTTGGATTTATTTCGTTTTGGTGTGAAAATTTTTATTTATTGCGTTTTGGTTTCAAAGTTTCTGGATTCTCAGAGAATGGGATTTGTGGAGCCATTTTGATAACGATATATCAATTTCTGGTTAGTCCTAGAGCAAAATACCAGTTTTAAAGCAATTTATCATACTTCTTATCAGTAGCCTTAGGATAGGAAAAGACCACAAAATAATGTTAATGTAAGTATGTAATTTATTCGACAAAAAATATGCTACTTTTGTCTAATTCAGTTTATCAAAAATGCTTTCATTCGAGTAGAAACATTACTTTATACTGAGTAATGATATGCAAAAAATTCGTAATATTTTGCAAATATGACCTAATATAGAAAAAATGAGGACCCCTCATAATCTACGGCCAATAATAGAGTCTACGTGTTTCAGCGTTTTTATGTGTCATTTCAAAATAAAAAATTCTATATATATTTTAGTTTTCACTTTAGTAAATATAAAAATCGAATTTAGTTATTGCGTTTTGTTGTGAGTCGTATTTTTAAGGGCGATACAAAATGGCTAAAATATGCTCTTACATAGATTTTAGAAGGGGAAGTCGAGTCCCACGCCGCTAAAAAATGAACCTAAATTTTAAACCCGTATAAAGTTTAATCAATTTTTCAAAGTTTTTTGTACAATATTCCCTCGTGAAGGGTGGGCACCTTGCCGCGATACGAGGGCTTAAGTCAATAGCCACAGGGCTACGCTGCCTTTGTGATCATAGCGCCGCCCGGTACTACATCACGAGAGAAGCCTAGCCTCTCTGGCGCGACTACAAAGATCTTCCTCCTCCCAATCCAGGGTGTTATGCGACCACGTGCCCATTGGACGTTTGCAGCCGGGAGGCAAATCATGGCTGTAATCGAACGGAGCCTCTCTGATACCGGGCCGCCTCGGTATGGGGCTCTGCCGCAGCGGACGACACACTTTCCCCTCACTCTCTCCTTGACCCTAAGCTGGCCTTGTCCAGCAACAAACAACTACGTTCACTCATCTGCAGAGGAGAGCTATGCTGGATCAAGACCTGGCCACAGATATCCAAAGGAAAGAGAAGCAGTGAATGGGCTGTCAGAAAATGGAGCCACCGCGATGGAAACTACGGGTCCGGACTCCCAAGAGACATCTCCCCGCCGCTCTGCGTACCTGGAAAAACGATTGGCTGCTAGGATCCTGAAGAAATATGAGGGAGTTCCGCAGGAAACGCTGTCGCCGAGCTCCTGGAAGTGTGTGGAGTTAGCACAATCCAAAGAGGGTAAACGTAAACTCTTTCAAATGCCAGAGATCGGACGTGGAGTTAAAACCCCATCCCAAGCGGCATCAAAACACACCCGGAGTGGGCAAACCAAGCTTTGCTAATGTAACCAAGGACAGGATCCTTATAGGTATTCTTGACCGAGGCAACGACCGTTTGGCCATCCCCAAGGACCAGTGGCGGCACGTCTGGAATGCACTCGGAAACCCTGTCATCGACGTTTATTTGGCGTCTCCAAGTGGTTCGACGGCGGTCACGGATGCGGGCTGGCACCAGAGACAGATCAAACTTGTCGCGTACAATGACGCAAGAACTGTTGCACAAGGCAGCAGCTGTAAGACTGGGTGAAGTCTACGAAGGTGCCAAAATCGAGGTCGTCGACTGGAAGGACATTCCGGCTCGGCCAAGGGCAAGGGCATGGATTCCTGCCATCCCTGCAGAGCCTGAGAGAATTCTCACCATGCTGCGGATAATGAATCCGTCCCTCCCGACGCAGGACTGTAGTGTCACTCTGGTCGGGGATGCGGTAGGGCCTGATAGACAAGTCGTCTTCACCATGAATAAGGAGGCACTCGAGCCCCTTAAAAGGTGTAAAGGGCTAGTGCACTACAGTGTAGACCAGATAGTCATCCACGTATACCGTGGCGATGCACAGCGCGCTGCCATCGCGGCTGCTCCGGGAGACTCGGAAATCGAAGTACCGCAAGAGGAAACCGATGAGCCCGACGCGGAAAGCATGCTATCCGCCAACTCCGAGTTGGAAGACAGCCTGCTGGACAGGGAAGGCCTCGACGTCACGGTGGTAGCAGCCCATCCTGAGCGCAATATCTCTGAAGCCTCAGACAGCAGGGTTCCCGCTACGCCAAATTGCGCAGTTGCTCTGAACTCGTCGTTGAGACACAGCCTTCGGGACAAGGCAGACCTCGACGATATGGGGACGGCAGGGAAGTCTGATCGCTCTCATGTTGGTGGTGCTTCAGATAAGCCTGCACAAATCTAAAGTAGCCTCGGCTGCTTTAAGTAGTCCTCTTTCTAAAGGCGACGTGGATGTGGTCCTCATCCAAGAACCTTGGGTCAACAACTCGAGGATCTGCGGATTGGGGACTAAGGTTTTCAAACTAATTCGAGCCAGCGTGGAGGGCAAAGTCAGAACCTGTATTTTGGTTAAGTCTGACCTCAAGACCTTTCTTCTACCTAACTACACCAATGGTGACATTACCGCTGCCAGTTTAACAGTCGGCAGCACCAGCCTGACGATGGCGTCGGTCTATATGCCCTACGACGCCGAAGAGCCTCCACCACAAAGGGAGGTGAGAGATCTGGTGTCAAATTTTTGTACGGGTCATTTTATTATAGGAGCGGACGCTAGTGCTCATCACATCCAATGGGGAAGCTCCAATATCAATGCCAGGGGCGAGTCTCTGTTTGACTACCTATTAACAACCAACCTGGTAGTTTGCAACGTGGGTAGCGAGCCTACTTTCATCACTAAAACCGGTAGGGAGGTCATAGATCTCACTATTTGTATTGAAGGCGCTTATTAGCGGGTCAGAAAATGGCGTGTTCTTGAAGAACACTCATTCTCCGACCACCGATATATAGAAATAGTGTTGGACTTTCGTGTAGAGCAAACTATTATGAAACGCAACCCACGCAATACCAACTGGCCAGAGACCTACCAGTACTACCCCCACAAGCCCCCTCATCGGTTCAGGAGCTGGAGGACCTGGTAAAGACATACCACGGCGCTCTCAAATGCCCTAGAACAAGCTTGTCCAGTGCCAAACCCACGCGGTAAACATAGGCCACATTGGTGGACCTACGACCTGGATTTGCTCCGTAAAACCTGCAGGAAGCAATTTAATAAGGCTAAACACCTCGACACGGAGCCTCAATGGCTCGAATACAAAGTTAAACAAACGGCCTACAAAAAAGCCCTGAGACAGGCAAAGAGAACTTGGTGGAGGAGTTTCTGCACTGAGGTGGAAAAGGTCGACGACACAGCGAGACTTGGAAGAGTTCTCTCGAAAACTCAAACAGCCATTAGCTATTTGCAGAAGCCTGACGGATCTTGGCCCAGCACGGAAGGGGAAACCATTGAGCTCCTCTTGAACACACATTTTCCGGGTAACTTGCATAATGCACCGTCAGCACCTGCAACAAGCCTGGCAATAAATATACCCCTCACGGAGGGAAGGGTAAGGCGGGCAGTTAAGAGCTTTGAACCGTTTAAGGCTGCCGGACGGCAGACCCATCAGCCTCGACTGCAGACCCATCAGCCTCTCGTCCTTTGCACTTAAAACTTTCGAGAGGATAATCAGCGACTACCTCTCCACTACTATTGATAGCAACCTTATCTCCAGCTATCAGCATGCTTACACCAAAGGTAAATCAACAGAAACTGCGCTTCACAGCCTAGTCTCTATCATTGAAAAATCGTTGGGTGAAAAGGATTACTGTCTCGTGGCTTTCCTTGACATTGAAGGGGCTTTTAACAATATAAGTCCGGAGGCTATTAACACCGCTCTTACTAATCTGGGCATAAGCAGATCCCTAACTGGACTAATCGATCAACTACTACGGGGGAAGAAAATATCTTCATCACTTGGCACGGTTGATTTATCACGCTATGTCACAAGGGGACGCCTCAGGATGGAGTTCTCTAAGGGAAAGGTCTGGCTGGGGCGCAAGCACAACTGGACACTCCAGTATTCTAGGATCTTACAGTTTTCTCCCTCTGAGCACAGATCGATGTGCGGCCACAACAGTCGGAGGCAGCTGTTTCAAAACAAACATTCCCAGCTGGGAAGAATGGGAGAGGATGGATTGCTGCCCCGCTACTAATGGCGAGGAGGAGGGATTTATTCAAAGGATCTGGAACTTGAGCTCTCCTTCAGACTACCTGATCACTGCAATCTCAGCAATCTTGGATGCCGCGATTTGGCGAGGACATCGTTATTTTCAGCGACATTCAGGCGGCCATCAAAGCTCTTGGCTCTTATTCGTTCAACTCTGAACTGACGCTCAGCTGTCGTCGATCTCAAGGGACGGCCCAACAGAACCGGGACACAGGGACATTGAGGGAAACTGTAAGGCAGACGAACTTGCCAGGCAGGTACGATCAAGCAGGTTCTTCGAGATAAAGAGCGCTTAGGTATGCCGTTTGCCACATGCAAGCTAATGCTGAAGGAGTACACACTCCGTCAAGCTAACGGAAGGTGGCAACAGTCCCCAGGGTGCCGGACATCCAAACAAACCTGGCCAAAATGGGATCATAAGAGATCTCGAGGCATTCACGCCCTAAGAAGGAGAGAAATCTTAATATTAATAAGTGTTCTAACTGGGCACTGCCTTATTGGTAGGCACGCAGAAAGGCTAGGTGAGCCATACCGACGATGTTGTAGGAGCTGCAAAGATGATGAGGAAGAGGAAACGGTGAAGCACCTCATCTGCAACTGCCCGGCGCGAGAACATGCTTTTTGGGAGTTCCCTTCATGGATAGCCTAAGCCAGATCGCGGAACTGGACATAAAGGACTTGATGGCCTTCGTAAAGTCATCTAAGTGGTTCGAGGAGGAGTAACAGTGCCGGTTTAAGAGTGTCAGTCCCGGGATTCTGCTATGTGGGAAATCCCAACAACTCAGGGATTTTCCATATGGCCGGGTCCCGGGACTGACTTTCCTTGTGTTGGTGGTATCACAAGGGGCCTTTCAACACTGGCCTAAGCGTGCCTCTGCGGCAGCCACTTGAACCTAACCTAACCTAACCTTGTAAAATATTTCAAACCGTCCAAGAAACCTACAAAGATTTTAAATTTTAATATCTAAATAAAAAATAAATCTAATTTTTTTTTTTTTAGTTTGTTGAATGTAATTGAATTTTGCCCACAAAAACTTCATGTGGGTCATAGCTCAGCGGTACAGCAGTCGGCTGTGACTCCTGAGCATTTTTGTTCGAATCCTGTGCCACATTTTTATACCTTTCATGAACATGAAATGGTATTATAACTTTGGTCCGATGTTTGTAAGTATGAGAAGAAGAAGAGATAGACCCATCAATAAGTATACCGAAATGATCAGGATGACGAGATGAGTTGATTTAGCCATGTCCGTCTGTCCGTCTGTCTGTCTGTCTGTCTGTCTGTTTGAACGCAAACTAATCCCTCAGTTTTTGAGATATTTGGCTGAAATTTTGTATGCAGCCACCATTTTCCAATATAGGAATCATTTGTCGGAACCAGCAAGATCGGACCGATATTACATATAGCTCCCATACAATCGATTGTTCCGATAAACGGATTTTGGGCTATAACTCCTGTAATTAAAGAGGTAGGAACGTGAAATTTTGTAAGTATAGCTACTTTTATATGTGAAATATCGATGTTGAAAATCATTGAGATGGCATAAAAATTTCACATAGCTCCCATACAATCGATTATTCCGATAAACGGATTTTGGTAGATAACTTTTGTAATTATATAGGTAGTAACGTGAAATTTTGGCGGTATTGCTATTTTTATATGTGAAATATCGTTGCTGAAAATCATCAAGATGGGATAAATATTTCACATAGCCCCCATACAACCGATTGTTCCGATAAACGGATTTTGGGCTATAACTCCTGTAATTAAAGAGGTAGGAACGTGAAATTTTGTCAGTACCTATTGCTATTTTTATATGTGAAATATCGATGTTGAAAATCATTGAGACAGGATAAATATTTCACATAGCTCCCATACAATCGATTATTACGATAAACGGATTTTGGGCTATAACTCCTGTAATTAAAGAGGTAGGAACGTGAAGTTTTGGAGGTATGGCTATTTTTATATGTGAAATATCGATGTTGAAAATTATTGAGATGGGATAAATATTTCACATAGCCCCCATACAATCGATTGTTCCGATAAACGGATTTTGGTAGATAACTCCTGTAATTATATAGGTAGGAACGTGAAATTTCGTACCTATTGCTATTTTAAATTAAAAATTTAGGTTCAAATTTTTCACCGTGCATCAATATCTCCAGAAAAATTAGGTGGTAATTTATTGCATTTTGGTTTGAAGCTCCTCAAATGTAATTTACAATAGTGTTTTCTTTCAGGCCAACAAATTGCCACCTTATATTGTCGCGGTCTGATCGCGACAAAAGTTTTCTAATCTGGCATTACTTTTTCTATGCGCTTCACGCACTGGCAGTGCAAATTTTCTTTGTATTGTCTCACTCTCCTTTACCTATTCTCCTATGCTCCCCGCGGAGATTGAACCCTAAACTTTAGGTCAGTGACGATCATTACCTAGCCCGCGGGCGGCCGACTTTATTGCTCTCTCATAGATTTGCTCCCACGTACAAGTCAAGCGCTCTCTATACCATGTGGAAAATTAACCCTTTCCCGCCGGCTGTACTTTTAAAAGTACAGCAAATTAGGCTCTTTTCCGTGATTTATTTAGGACACACCTTAATCGATTCCGACTAATTTGCCAATGCTGTGGTTAGTTGACAGTCCATTCTAAGCAATTAATTTTTTTTACCGTTATTGGGATCACATTGTGTCACCAGTGATGTGTCAAAGTCAATCAGTTAGAAAAAAAATTTATCTTTTAAGAGTTGTACATCTGTGAAGTGATAAAAAAGTAAACTGTGACTATTTAAATATCTTTATTTATTGAAAACGTGTATAGAAAAGCATTAGTAAGAATACTAAAAACAATATTTTTGCGATAAGTTCAGTTTTATACATTTTTTTACGCTCCAAAATTTGGTGTACTTTAAAAAGTACAGCCGGCGTATATAGTATTCATTTTTTGCTTTTTTCTACCGTATTCAGAAATTTCTGTAGTACAGGACAAAAAAACTTTCCGTTAGAAAAATAGCTTTAGAGGTCTCCAAGAAGCAGTTGAGGATCTATTGTGTTATAATTATGAAAGAAATGATGTTACAAATTCGGATTTAATCATCACTTCCCTAGGGCAAGACCCCCAAATTTAAACTGAGGAGTGTACATACTAACGCCGGCTGTACTTTTTAAAGTACAGGTTAGGAAATGGGCGTGGCATAAAAAAAAAAAAATTTTTAATATTTTTTGTCATCTGGAGGCCAAAATTAGCTGGTCCATGAAAAATCATGACAATCGGTCCACGGGTTCTATACCCCGGCGTTAATGGGTTAAAGTGCGTTTGCAAATCACTTAATCAACGACTGTTGACTGCTACGCATGAAAGTAGTTTTATTCTTAAAATATTTATTTATTTGCGTGTTTTTAATAATTCTAATTTCAAAAATTGCCAAATCTGCAACAGAAATAAATTAGGAAAATTCGCCAAGTTTTCGGCAAAACATGAAACTTTTGGCATGGAGTTTAAAGACTTTTCTCGAGTACGCAGTTTTGTAGCTAGTTGAATTTTGCTATAGATAATAATCTTAAGCCGTTAATAAAATTGCCTGATTTTTTGTAATTTTTTTTCTCTACATTTTTGTCATAATTTTTTTTTACTTATAAATTTGTATTCAAAAAATGCATTTTGTTGCTTTACTACTTTACTAATACCCTTTTAATTTTTATTAATTTTTTTTTTATACAAAATTTTTGTTAATTGGGTATTTGGATTTTTTTTTGGGTATAGTAAGAAGCTCTCTCATGCTTCAACATAATCGCAAAGTTTGGTAGTGTGCGTTTGAGCATCGCTGGTTTAGGTTCATAACTGATAGAGTATCGTATGTTGCAATGCATTGAACTGGATGCGCACGTATCGCATTCAACTTTTACGAGCAAAACATCTGGCTACCACCACTCATCAGTCAACTCAACTGAACTGAACTCTCTCTGCAATCTAAACTCAACTTGATGTAACGCTGAAGACCGATACAGCTCAATTGTTCAAACTGTCATTTTGTTGTTTGGCTAACAACATCGATTGAGCGCACAAACAACAACACTCTAGGGAATCTACATATGAACGTGTAAGTACGAGTATGTGAGTACGTTGGTGGACAAAGTTGTAGCGATTTATTGGAAATCTGATCATTGTAAAAGCGCCATTACACCGCACCAAATTTGGTAAAATTGGCGAAAAATTGCAAATTTGGCGCTTTTTTCCATACAAATCTCATTTTCCAAATTTAGAATTTCATCGCATTTGGCCTCATTCGCTGAACAATACAATCCACAATTCCTCAAAATAGCAACCCTGCCTGTGTTCGACATTTAGAATTGCCCAGCAAGAACCTTAATGGGTAATTAACGTGTGAAAACTTTTGCATTATGCACAGTTCTAAATAACAATTTCAACTATTTTTTTTATGATATTGGACCAGTTCCACTAAGAAAAGAGAGAAGCCTTCTTGATTCTTCATTTATTATTACTCTACATGTGTTTAAAACATCAAGGTGGTGCATTTTCTTTCGGTGGCTTTGTCTTCTGGTAGAAGATTCTTGCAGGGAAGGTGAAGCCAAATGCAAATTTGCCAGTATAAACAGGTTCGAAATGACACATTCAAATTCGCCAAATTTGGTGTAGTATAAATGTACTAGAAGTATAGTGTGGCAGCCCAGCTGTCACATCTGGCATCATCAGTTTAATTTGGGATTTTTCTCTGTTCTTCTTCGTAAAATGTATATGTAGAGAAGTCTTGCAACTAAAATTTCCCACGCTGCATTTCACTTGAATTTTTACCGTTTGCAAGGCAACAAGCCAATTCTTGTTTAGCTAAAATAAAAGTCAAAATTCAGAATCAATAGTCTTCTTGTTTTTTTTTTATTATTGTTGAGAAAAATTCTTTAAAGTGGCCACACTAATCGCCACAAGTGGTGACCCCTACAATTGAACTAAGAAGCAATAATTGGACAAGGACAATATGCCTGACCCTGCAGTGACCTCATCGCCCGCCAGTGATGCTACTAACACGCAACTTCAGAGTTTTTTGAGGCGGTCGCTGATTCTGGTCTCATCACGCATGTCGATAGGTTCAAGCGAATGGAACTGCCGCCATTCTGGAACCAACAAGTTCATCTGTGGTTTAGCTCAGTTGAGGCACAATTCCAACTGAGAAGAATTACGCCAGACGCTACCAAATACTATGCCGTCATCGCCCGTCTTGACCAAGACGCACTCATCGTAGTTGAGGGTATTATTGCAAACCCTCCTCAATCGGATAAGTATACAGCTTTAAAAGAAATTCTAGTGAGTCATTATGGTATTTCACAGGAACGTCGCTTTAAGATGCTACACTCTGGTTTGGAACTTGGTGAGAGGCGACCCACAGAGCTACTAGCAGAAATCCACAGGTTGGGAGGAAACCAACTAGACCCCACCTTTATTCGCACAATTTGGTTGGAACGGCTGCCCCAACAAGTACGACTGGCACTTGCCGCTCCGGTTGAGCCCGACAACACTAAACTAGCGGAAGTAGCAAATAATATGATGGAGATCCAGCGCGACGCAGATAATCGCTACGTTATGCCAATTCACAAACCAGTCAACTCTACAAACAGTGTGTTTGAGAAGATAGATAAGTTGTCGAAACAGGTAGAAAAACTAACGCTATTGCTTAACCATCCAGGGCGTTCCGAAGACGTCCGCCAACAGCAAAAACCGTTTAGAGGTTCAACCGCAGCAGCTAGCACTAGCTCAAGCGCAAACACAACTTGCTTTTACCACCGTAGGTTTGGAGCACGTGCCAACAGATGCACACCGCCATGTACATTCCTTCAGAGTCAGGGAAACATCAACGGCCTCCAGTAGACTCGGCAACTGCTGGCGGTCACTCAATACCTCGCCGACTATTTATCTACGACCGCACATCGGGCACTAAATACCTTGTCGACACTGGCGCAGATATTTCCGTAACCCCATACCCACGCAAAAACAACATAGCACCAAAGCAATTTCAACTTCAAGCCGCGAATGGTACTAAAATTGAGACCTACGGTGAAAAGGCAATTGCGCTCGACATCGGGCTGCGTCAGCCAATTCATTGGATTTTTTGCATCGCAAACGTGCCCTATCCAATAATTGGCGCAGATCTGATCCACAAATACGGCTTAGTCGTGGACCTCCGACGGAGCTGCATCATAGACCCCAACACAGGTTTACGTGTTAAAGGCGCTTATGCAACAGCGCCCATCACGACCATCACAGCAGTCAACGAATCTAACAAATTCACACGCATTTTGAAGCAGTTCCCGGATCTATTAGGGAACCCATCCAACCGCACTGCAGCCAAACATTCAGTCAAGCATTTTATCCCAACCACAGGCCCACCATGCGTGCAGAATTTTGTCTCACGGTCGAACTCGGGCATGCCAGACCCTCCAATAGCCCTTGGGCTAGCCCCCTACACATGGCCAAAAATAAAAATGGAGACTGGATACCTTGTGGAGACTATCGCAGGCTGAATGAGCAGACCACACCAGACCGTTACCCGATTTCACTCCTGCATGACTACGCAACCATATTGGCGGGTAAACATATTTTTTTCGACTATCGACCTTCGACGCGCGTTCCACCATATACCGGTAGCAGAAGAAGATATACCGAAAACAGCTGTAATTACCACATTCGGTCTGTTCGAGTTCACCAGCATGCCGTTTGGGCTTCGAAACGCGGCCCAGTCATTCCAACGCTTGACTTTGTATATGCGTATATTGATGACCTGCTCATAGCATCTGTAACCGAACAACAGCACGAACAGCACCTCCGGCTGGTTTTTCAACGGCTCAGTGAGTTTGGCCTATGTATAAATGCCGATAAATGCGTTTTGGGAGCGACAGCGGTTGATTTTTTGGGATACCGCGTTACGACATCGGGTTCAGCACCATTGCCGGATCGCGTCAAAGTACTACGCGAATTCCCAAAACCAAAAACTATCTTGGAATTGCGAAGATTCATAGGAGCAGTAAATTTTTACCGGCGCCATATTAAAAACGCCGCCACCGTTCAAGCACCACTCAATGAGTTTTTTAAGAACTCTAAGAAGAATGATCGAAGACCTGTTCCGTGGACACCAGAGTCCGAACATGCTTTCGATTTGATCAAAGATCAACTCGCTACCGCAACGCTGCTGGTACATCCGACCCCACTTGCACAGTTAAGGATCACATGCGACGCATCCAGTACGGCAATAGGAGCGGTGCTGGAGCAAAACAGTAATAAGATATGGCAACCGCTAGGGGTTTTCTCCAGGAAATTATCACCAGCTCAAAGAAACTACAGTACGTACGACAGGGAGCTAACCGCAGTTTACGAAGCGATAAAAAATTTTCGTCACTGGGTTGAAGGCCGCGAGTTCGCCGTACGCACCGATCACAAACCACTTATATATGCGTTTCGCCAGCAGTCCGACAAATCATCACCGAGGCAAATCAGGCAATTGGGTTTTATCAGCCAGTTCACGACGAATTTCCAAAACATTTCAGGATCTGGCAACAACGTAGCAGACACATTCTCCCGCGTGGACACGATGCACACTCCTGTAGTCATAGACCACGAGGAACTATCCCGCGCTCAAGCAACAGACGAGGAATTACAACAACTTTTAGTCCACAACAACACATCACTAAAATTGCAAACGCTTACCTTTGGTCCTGGTCAGCAAATTGTGTACTGCGACGTCTCAACTAACAACATCCGCCCATTTGTAACATTGCTTCTTCGGCGCAAAATCTATGACGCACTACATAATCTCGCGCACCCTAGTGGTCGAGCCACAGTGAAAATCGTCGCACAGCGTTACGTATGGCCGTCGATGAACAAAGACGTAACGCAATGGGCCCGCGACTGCGTTCCGTGCCAGCGGTCAAAAGTAGGTCGACATGTCAACACAACACCAGTTGCTTTCCCGGACCCAGATGAAAGATTCGATCACGTCCATCTGGATTTAGTCGGACCCTTCCCAGAGTCACAGGGATATAAGTATTGCTTGACCATGATTGACAGGTTTACGAAATGGCCCGAAGCCATACCCATCAAAGACATTACCGCAAACACGGTCGCAAGCGCTTTCTACTCAAACTGGATCACGCGTTTTGGATGCCCCAAACTACTCACTACCGATCAGGCCACGCAGTTGGAGAGTGCACTTTTTGCAGCACTGCCCGCTTAATTGGTGCAAAACGCATTCGGACTACGGCATACCACCCAGCATCAAACGGGTTAGTGGAAAGGTGGCATCGCACGCTCAAGGCATCCATAATGTGCCACCAGAACCTGCAATGGACACAAGCGCTACCAACAGTGTTGTTGGGACTAAGAACTTGCTACAAGGACGACCTCAAAGGATCACCGGCGGAATATCTTTATGGAACAACTCTCCGAGTTCCAGGTGAGTTCTTTACCAACGGGGACCCACCAGTAGATCCACACTGTTTCTTCGAAGATTTTCGCCAACACATGCGCAGCATCAGACCAGCCCCCGTTTCACATCATTGCCGGCAGAAAACATTTTGTCACAAAGAACTATCTGTTTGCACTCATGTTTCAAACCTACCTCAGCAGCCTTCAATATCTACGATCCTACCACTGCAGCGTACTACGCTCGGAGCAGTAGTTCCTGAAATAATATAAATGCGGCTTTATATGCGCACAGATAAACCCTCATTTAGGGGGGAGTACTGTGGCAGCCCAGCTGTCACATCTGGCATCATCAGTTTAATTTGGGATTTGTCTCTGTTCTTCTTCGTAAAATGTATATGTAGAGAAGTCTTGCAACTAAAATTTCCCACGCTGCATTTCACTCGAATTTTTACCGTTTGAAATGCAACAAGCCAATTCTTGTTTAGCTAAAATAAAAGTCAAAATTCAGAATCAATAGTCTTCTTGTTTTTTTTTTTATTATTGTTGAGAAAAATTCTTTAAAGTGGCTACACTAATCGCCACAATAGTTAAGCAAACAGTTGTATGAAACAATGCACGTGAAAGGTTACATGTGTATCCACATAGCTGCAAGCATACATAAGCGAAGTTAGTTGTATGTGAGTTGATGCATATGAAAAATTCTTCTTTTTTGCTACATACACACATATGTAATCACGCGGTCCTTCACATGTACACAGGGGTTTGTGTGGGAATATTTGAGCTCTGTATAGAAAATGATATAACCTTTCAGTTTAATAAAATTTAAAAATTAACTTTAAACGAAATATCTCTCATGATTTTGTACGTTTGTTATACCACCTTAGGGCAATCTTTCATACTTTTCTCAACCCTTTTTTCAACCCACATTAAAACGATATATGGCGTATACGTTACCAAAACAAGGTGGCCTGCGCTGATTGGATAATATATACATTAGGGTGATTAAAAAAAAAATGTCGACTTGGTCTTACCCCCTAAAAAGTTAGGTATAGATTAGAAAAAAAAAAAAAACTAATGGCGGCGAAATACCAACAGGTTATCATAACCTCTAACGAGATTTTTAGCCGAGCTTCTCTTTCCAACTTGTGGTGTGTTGCTTTTGAGTTTTCCTACAAGTTGGCGGGACCTACAGTTTTTTGCCGACTCCGAAAGGCACTTGCAAAGCAAATGAATTTTTTGCTGAGAAGCTTTTCATGGCAGAAATACACCCGGAGAGTTTGCCAAACTACTGCCGAGGGGCGACCCCGTTTAGAAAAATTCTTTTTCTAAATAATTTTTGATGTTACTTTTGTCGGGCATCGAACCGCCACGACTTGGTGTAGAAGGCCGAACACTTAACCGCTACACCACGGCGGCCGCCAATATTAGATTAGAAAATAAGCCTTGCAAAAACTTAGCGCTCTAACTTAACCCTTAGGGGTGGCTATTTTTTTTCGCCCATTCCCATACATTTTGTATGGGGGAAAATGGCATTTTTTTCAATGTGAATTTTCTTTTATTTTTTGAAACTTTCTTGAAAATATTTTTTCATACTTTTAAAGTTGAAGCTTTGAAGCTTCTAAAATGGTATGCCATGTGCGATTATCTTAACTGTTAATATAATTACAGCCATTTGAAAATGACTGAGTTTTGTACTATTGCACACACATACACATTAACACGTATTAAAACCTGTAAGTCAGGCTGCAGGCTACGCGCCAGCACATATTCCTGCCAACATGATCATAGGCGTGTGTGTGGGTGACCACCCGGTTGCGCCGAACCGCCATCCGTGGTGCTCTCGGTCGCCCCGTCCAATGATACACAACCACACACACATATTGCCATCACTTAGCGGCTACTTCGATGCGTCACAACAAGCAGAAGGCGATGACATCCCTATCGGTGTATTTTCGCGATCAACTTCTCTTTTCTATCTCTTTTACTGGAGGTGGGGTGGGGAACAACGCTAGTGCAGTACAGCACACAAACACACTCACGTACATGCTGCCCAATTACCGGTACAATAGAAAATGAGTAGCTGCCTTTAGGGTTCAATCTCCGCGGGAAGCATAGGAGAATAGGTAAAGGAGAGGAAACAATACAAAGAAAATTTGCACTGCCAGTGCGTGAAGCGCATAGAAAAAGTAATGCCAGATTAGAAAACTTTTGTCGCGATCAGACCGCGACAATATAAGGTGGCAATTTGTTGGCCTGAAAGAAAACACTATTGTAAATTACATTTGAGGAGCTTCAAACCAAAATGCAATAAATTACCACCTAATTTTTCTGGAGATATTGATGCACGGTTAAAAATTTGAACCTAAATTTTTAACTTTTTTGGACTACATATATCAAATTCTACATATTCAAATTCAGTCTAGACCAATTTTCAAGAAAATTGGCTAAATGAATCGGGTCAATTATAAACCAGAAATGTTTTAACAATTTTTTAAAGATAAAATAAATTCTTTGCCCGTTGGCGGGAATTCGAACCAAGCCTCCCCGCATCATGCCCGTCTGCTCTACCACTGAGCTACATCGCACACATTAAAGTTGTTGGAAAAATTCAATCTTGAATATGCTTCAAAAATAAATAAAAACAAAACAAAAATTGTAGACCGAAATGGTTTTAATTTAAAACCGAAAAGTTTTAATTTAAAACCGAAAAGTTTTAATTTTCAAACCAAAAAGTGTTAAATCTGTTTTTTTTGAGAAAAATTTACCCACGCGCTGCAGGAACCAGACAAGCCGACATATGTTTCGATGATACTGGAATTACATCTCTTCATGGACTTTTCTTCCCGGCATTATGAGAGTCGAACTCACAACACTGTAGTGACTTGTATGCTAGAAGGTCTAACACCTTAGGCCACTACCCAGCTTGAAGGTAAACCCTTCTCAGTGTCCATTTATGCATATATTTATACTTCCATATAGAACATTTCTTTAATTTCAATGCTAACTTATATGAAAGATTTGCGAATTTTTAGGACTTGGTGTGAAACCTATGAAAGAATTTTCTATGCTTAATTAAGCACGAATATTTTTTCATTTATAACATTTAAACTCTTTGTTGCTTTTTGACTTGTAGTCTATTGCTGTAAATACCGACGGTATTGTTAAGCAATTTTCGGGGTTGTATGCAAATGTGTTTTTGAGAAAAATTTACCCACGCGCTGCAGGAGCCAGACAAGCCGACATATGTTTCGATGATACTGGAGTTACATTTCTTCAAGGACTTTTCTTCCCGGCATTGTGAGAGTCGACCTCACAACACTGTAATGACTTGTATGCTAGAAGGTCTAGCACCTTAGGCCACTACCCAGCTTGAAGGAAACCTTTCTCACTGTCCATTTATGCATATATTTATACTTCCATATAGAACATTTTCTTTAATTTCAATGCTAACTTATATGAAAGATATGCGAATTTTAGGACTTGGTGGGAAACCTATGAAAGAATTTTCTATGCTTAATTAAGCACGAATATTTTTTCATTTGAACATTTAAACTCTTTGTTGCTTTTGACTTGTAGTCTATTGCTGTAAATACCGACGGTATTCTGAAGCAATTTTCGGGATTGTATGAAAATCTGTTTTTTTGAGAAAAATTTACCCACGCGCTGCAGGAACCAGACAAGCCGACATATGTTTCGATGATACTGGAATTACATCTCTTCATGGACTTTTCTTCCCGGCATTATGAGAGTCGAACTCACAACACTGTAGTGACTTGTATGCTAGAAGGTCTAACACCTTAGGCCACTACCCAGCTTGAAGGTAAACCCTTCTCAGTGTCCATTTATGCATATATTTATACTTCCATATAGAACATTTCTTTAATTTCAATGCTAACTTATATGAAAGATTTGCGAATTTTTAGGACTTGGTGTGAAACCTCTGAAAGAATTTTCTATGCTTAATGCACGAATATTTTTTCATTTGAACATTTAAACTCTTTGTTGCTTTTGACTTGTAGTCTATTGCTGTAAATACCGACGGTATTCTGAAGCAATTTTCGGGATTGTATGAAAATCTGTTTTTTTTTTTTGTGTTAATTTTAAAACCAAAAGTTTTAATTTTCAAACCAAAAAGTTTTAATTTTAAATAGAAAATTAAATTAAAACAAGTAAGGAAAGCTGTCTTCGGCTATGCCGAAGGCTAAATCCCTTTCATGAATAAGCGTCACGATTTTCACTGTTTGATCCCAGTACAGCCTGTGTGAATTTAACTTAAGCTCATACCGAAATTATCGGAACTATCGATTATATAGGGGCGATGTGTTATATTGGTCCAATCGCATTGAATTTTAACACCGACCTTCCACATTCTAAAATAGCAATAGGTACGAAATTTCACGTTCCTACCGATATAATTACAGGACTTATCTACCAAAATCCGTTTATCGGAACAATCGATTATATGGGGGCTATGTGAAATATTTATCCCATCTCAATGATTTTCAACATCGATATTTCACATATAAAAATAGCTATACCTCCAAAACTTCACGTTCCTACCTCTTTAATTACAGGAGTTATAGCCCAAAATCCGTTTATCGGAATAATCGATTGTATGGGAGCTATGTGAAATATTTATCCTGTCTCAATGATTTCAACATCGATATTTCACATATAAAAATAGCAATAGGTACTGACAAAATTTCACGTTCCTACCTCTTTAATTACAGGAGTTATAGCCCAAAATCCGTTTATCGGAACAATCGATTGTATGGGGGCTATGTGAAATATTTATCCCATCTCGATGATTTTCAGCAACGATATTTCACATATAAAAATAGCAATACCGCCAAAATTTCACGTTACTACCTATATAATTACAGAAGTTATCTACCAAAATCCGTTTATCGGAATAATCGATTGTATGGGAGCTATGTGAAATATTTATCCCATCTCAATGATTTTCAACATCGATATTTCACATATAAAAGTTAGAGCTATACTTACAAAATTTCACGTTCCTACCTCTTTAATTACAGGAGTTATAGCCCAAAATCCGTTTATCGGAACAATCGATTGTATGGGAGCTATATGTAATATCGGTCCGATCTTGCTGGTTCCGACAAATGATTCCTATATTAGAAAATGGTGGCCGCATACAAAATTTCAGCCAAATATCTCAAAAACAGACAGACAGACAGACAGACAGACGGACAGACGGACATGGCTAAATCAACTCATCTCGTCATCTTGATCATTTCGGTATACTTATTGATGGGTCTATCTCTTCTTCTCATACTTACAAACATCGGACCAAAGTTATAATACCATTTCATGTTCATGAAAGGTATAAAAATGTGGCACAGGATTCGAACAAAAATGCTCAGGAGTCACAGCCGACTGCTGTACCGCTGAGCTATGACGCACATGAAGTTTTTGTGGGCAAAATTCAATTACATTCAAACAAACAAAAAAAAAAAATTAGATTTATTTTTTATTTAGATATTAAAATTTAAAATGTTTGTATTCTTGGACGGTTTGATTATACGGCTGATACATCAGCGCAAATTCCGAATTAACTGCGCTTTTGGGAGTTAACTTGAGCATAATCTTCATTATAAACTCCCAAAAATTAAGAAGATTTGAGCAGTTTTAAAAAATTTGCACTGGCAACACTCTGTACATAAATAGACAACAACACCAAGAAACACTAGGAAATTAAGGGTAGCTGACAGATAGGCGTCGCGCTGGTTTCTAAGATCCGACTTTCGACAACTAGATGTCGCTGAGGTAGGTAAGAATATAGTGCAATAACAACCAAAGTAGTTGTTGTTGTTGTTGTTTACAATGCATTGCCCTGTCTAGAGTGTATGTTCATTCCGAAGATCTTCATCAAGCTCTTCTAAGGGGAGTCCAAGGAAACGTGCAGTTTCAACAGGGTTTGTCCAGAGGGACAGAGGGTTTAGAAGAGTAGGTTCAAATGAACAATTGAAGAGATGTAGAGTATCATGGGGAGTCCTACCACATGCAGGGCATGTGTTTGAGATTGTGTCATTAAGTCTGGACAAGTAGGAGTTTAACCTTACACTATATCCAGACCTAAGCTGTGCCAGGGTAACTCTTGTCTCCCTTGGTAAGGTGCGTTCTTCTTCAGCAATATCCGGTGGAGGACTGTTCAGAACGGGGTTCACAGGTAGAGATCCGACAAAAGTATCTACCGACTCGGTGTGGATGTCGGTTAGAGCCCGCTTATGATTCTGCAGATCAAACGGCAAGGTAATATGATGCCGGATCTCATCATAATGTTTACGGAGATATTTCCTTATGTCTCTCGGGGGCGGATCTATGTCCAAAAGATGACGGTTTGGATGTGCTGGCTTGTGGCAGTTCAGAAGGAATTGCTTGCTCAGCATTTCCGCATGCTCTTTTACATTGAGCAGTTTTGCCTCCTGATGGAGGTGAGACTCGGAAGACATGAGGAGACATCCCGTAGCAGTTCTGATGGCAGTATTTTGGCAGACTTGTAACTTCGTCCAGTTGGTGTTATGTACATTAGGCGACCATATGGGTGCAGCATAGTCAAAGACTGGTCGGCCAATGGCCTTATATGTAGTCAGCAACGTTTCTTTGTCTTTTCCCCAAGTACTGCCGGCAAGTGACTTGAGGATCTTGTTGCGACCACGTACCTTTGAGACCATTGCAGACACATGACCAGCAAATGAGAAAGTATTATCCAATGTCATCCCTAATAACTTTGGGTGGCTGACAGTTGGTAGCTTAGTGCCGTCAACGAAAATGTCTAATTCATTTCTCACCTGGTGCGTCCACGTCGTAAAAAGCGTCGCCGTTGATTTAGTCGGAGATATCGTCAGATCTCGCTCTGTGAAAAACCTGGAAAGGTCGCAGAGGTAACCGTTGATTTTATTACAGAGTTCATCAGTATAGGGGCCCTTCCCCGTCGCCATTATTGTACAGTCGTCAGCATAAGAAACGACGGAGACACCCTCTGGTGGTGGGGGCATCTTCGATAGATAGAAATTAAACAGTGTCGGGGATAGGACACCACCCTGTGGCACCCCCTGTCTAATTCGTCTTGGTTTTGATGTTGCGTTTCTAAAGTTGACCGACGCCTGCCGCCCATTCAAGTAATTAGCGGTCCATCTCTTTAACCCATCAGGTATTTGTGTTTCTAATAGATCTTGCATGAGAGTGGCATGGTTGACTGTGTCAAAAGCTTTCGACAAGTCAAGTGCCACTAACACAGTCCTGTGATTTGGTTGGTTTTGATTTAGACCGCTATTTATTTGCGTTGTAATGGCATTGAGTGCGGTGGTGGTGCTGTGCAGCTTACGGAAGCCATGTTGATGATTAGCCAGGTGCAGATTTGCGGTGTAATACGGGAGCAAAATGGACTCTAGCGTCTTCACTACCGGCGACAAAAGTGATATAGGGCGATATGAATCGCCTATGTTTGCCGGCTTTCTAGGTTTTAATAATGGAACCAGTCTCGCCTTTTTCCATATTTCAGGAATGACGAAAGTGTTCAGTGAAAGATTGAATAGAGCCGCTAAGTATTTGTGTCCCTCCTGGCCTAGATGTTTCAGCATCTTCATGGCAATGCCGTCGGGGCCGATGGATTTTGAGGGCTTAGCCTGTCTGATGGCTTCCTTGACCTCTGAGGCAGTGATGACAATGGGCGTGTTTTGGTTTTTGTATTTACGCGCCTGTCGCATGGTTCTACGTTTAGCTCTATCGGGTGGGGAATGTAGTACAAATTGTCTACAGAAGGAGTTCGCACATCCCCTAGGGTCCTTCTTCACCCTGTCACCGAAAGTAATATCTACTTTATCCTTGTGTTGTGTTGGATTAGATAGAGCTTTGACCGTAGTCCATAATTTGCCAACACCGTCAGAGAGGTTGCATTGCTCTAGGTGTTGTTTCCATTTGGCCAGTTTGTGTTTATCGACCAACCTACGAATTTCCGCGTTGAGATCCCTTATACGGGGGTCTGCGGGATTGAGACTTCGCACTTCATCTCTTTCTCTAGCCATGGCCGCTGCCTCCGCGGGGAAATTTGGTCTTATTCGGGATATTCGACCCGCAGGAATGAAGCGTCTAGAGGCCAAGTCAATGATGTTGCGGAAGTCTCGTTCGCCTTTGCGTACGTCCGTAGGAATGGATAGAGCAGCCAAGGATTCGTCCGTATATGTCTGAAAACTGTCCCAGTCCGCCTTGGTAAAGTTGATGTATGTACCATGCTCAGGTGTTATAAAGTCCGTCGGTCGTTCGATGGTAATGACTATTGGGAGATGGTCAGACGCCAACGTGAGTATGGGTCGCCAATTGGTGTTGTTCAATAGTCCTGCACTTACGATAGAAATATCTGGCGAACTATAGCAGTTACCCAATACTCTCGTTGGGGCGTCTCCGTTCAATGTACAGAAAGCCGTATCATCTATTTGTTCTGCGAGTACATGCCCCCTACTGTCTGCTGGCAAGTTTGAGTGCCACATGTCGTGGTGCGCATTGAAGTCGCCCAGGATCACGCGGTAATAGCAAGCTAATGTCGGGGTGATAACCGGTGGGGCAACTTGAGACAGGGGGTATGTTAATGATTTGCAGATCGACATCTCCTGTACGGATGGTAATACCTTGGCTTTCTAAGTTATCATCCGTTCCTTCGATGTCGGTATCAAATAGATGATACTGTACAGAGTTGTGCGTTATGAACGCTAGACCACCTCCCAGACCTCCTGTTACTCTATGACGGCCTTTCCGGTGAATGTTATATCCGCCATAGGTAATGAGGTCCGACCTTGGACTGAGCTTGGTTTCTTGTATTGCGGCAAGTTTTATGTCATATTGCGTCATCAAATTAGTTATCTCTGCGATCTTACCAGTTAATCCGTTACAGTTGTGCTGTAAGATTTGGAAGTGCGCCGGTGGGGTCGATGTCGAGTTAACCAAAGGCGAGAGACGGATGTGTTCGCCCAGGTGTTGGTAGGCGAAGACCAAGGCTGTGCCTCAGCCTAGTTAGCTGTGGACCTGGTGTAACCGGGTTGGTTGGCGTCGTAGGTTGAGGCGTGTTACAGCATGGTGCGATGAACGCATCCGTCCAAAGATTCCTGTTAGCGAGCCCAGAGCATAGATGTACGTGGCATTGGCCTAAGCAGTTATTGCATTTGACCGATGACGCGAGCGTGTATAATCTTTGCCGACAAACAGTACACGTCGAGACAGGTGCAAGAAGATGTTGATCCTGACTCACGTGTAAACGGGAGGGGGGGTGTAACAAAGAAACAGACAGAGACTGATGCTCGGAGTTGCTCATGTCTAAACTGCTCCGGTGGGAGCAAGAGTGTTGAGCTGCTGCGCGTGATGTTGACGCCATAAGGCACGAGCAACAGTCTGGAATTTGTGTGGCGGGTATAGCAGAAATGCTGCTAGTCGTTAAGACATTATTATTATTATTATTAGTATTGCTACTAGAAAGTGGCGGTAGGGGTGCGCTTGAACGGCGCTTACCGCGGGACGCCCGACGGCGCAAACAACAAGGGGCCACGAAAGTACTAAAGAAAGTACGGGGTCTGTGGATGTTAAGGTTAAGCCCTGAACATCCAGATTTATGGAGCCATCTCTTACACGAGAAGCATTGCACAGAATGCGACCGTTTAATATATATTTTTTTGCAACAGACACTGCATATCCATTCTTTTGGTCCGGGGTTCGGCTCAACGCCCGCCCGTAACAAAAGAATATCTTGCAGCCCTGCTGCAAGGGGGGAGGATGATAGTTTCGGAATGGGACAAAACATACTAAACAGGGTTACATTGAAAGTGACAGTCCTTGGCCGAGGTAAAACCCCGGGTGGTTCCACTGCGCAGAGATCCATGGCGATGTCCTGGGTTTTCTGCTCTGAGAAGTGACTGTACATAGGGAACCAACCAAAGTAGTAATTCTCAATGCTGTTAATCTTCATTTTTGTGTGTATCAGGGTAAAATTTGGATCTGATTAAAGAAGATTTATTGGTGATAATCTCCGTGTGTGTATACATAGCATTAGGTTCAAGTGGCTGCCGCAGAGGCACACTTAGGCCAGTTTTGAAAGGCCCGTTGTGATACCACCAACACAAGGAAAGTCAGTCCCGGGACCCGGCCATATGGAAAATCCCTGAGTTGTTGGGATTTCCCACATAGCAGAATCCCGGGACTGACACTCTTAAACCGACACTGTTACTCCTCCTCGAACCACTTAGATGACTTTACGAAGGCCATCAAGTCCTTTATGTCCAGTTCCGCGATCTGGCTTAGGCTATCCATGAAGGGAACTCCCAAAAAGCATGTTCTCGCGCCGGGTAGTTGCAGATGAGGTGCTTCACCGTTTCCTCTTCCTCATCATCTTTGCAGCTCCTACAACATCGTCGGTAGGGCCCACCTAGCCTTTCTGCGTGCCTACCAATAAGGCAGTGCCCAGTTAGAACACCTATTAATATGAAGATTTCTCTCCTTCTTAGGGCGTGAATGCCTCGAGATCTTTTATGATCCCATTTTGGCCAGGTTTGTTTGGATGTCCGGCACCCTGGGGACTGTTGCCACCTTCCGTTGGCTTGACGGAGTTTGTACTCCTTCAGCATTAGCTTGCATGTGGCAACGGCATACCTAAGCGCTCTTTATCCCGAAGAACCTGCTTGATCGTACCTGCCTGGCAAGTTCGTCTGCCTTACAGTTTCCCTCAATGTCCCCGTGTCCCGGGACCCATGTGAGGTTCACGCGGTTCTGTTCGGCCGTCTCTTGAAGAGATCGACGACAGCTGAGCGTCAGTTCAGAGTTGGTGTAGAGAACGAGTTCCACTTTTCTCGGATTGATACACAGAGTTTGTGGGAATTTGCCCCTGCATGCAATGGCTAAATCGTCTGCATATGCCACTATCTTCCCGCCTCCAGTATGTGTCTCGTAGCAGCGAGTTGACAGTGAGGTTTAATAGAAGCGGGGAGAGAACACCACCCTGAGGCGTTCCCCTTGTGACATAGCGTGATAAATCAATCGTACCAAGTGATGAAGATATTTTCTTCCCCCGTAGTAGTTGATCGATTAGTCCAGTTAGGGATCTGCTTATGCCCAGATTAGTAAGAGCGGTGTTAATAGCCTCCGGACTTATATTATTGAAAGCGCCTTCAATGTCAAGGAAGCCCACGAGACAGTAATCCTTTTGACCCAACGATTTTTCAATGATAGAGACTAGGCTGTGAAGCGCAGTTTCTGTTGATTTACCCTTGGTGTAAGCATGCTGATAGCTGGAGATAAGGTTGCTATCAATAGTAGTGGAGAGGTAGTCGCTGATTATCCTCTCGAAAGTTTTAAGTGCAAAGGACGAGAGGCTGATGGGTCTGCAGTCCTTTGGCTCGTATTGGGAGGCCTTTCCAGCCTTAGGAATAAACACTACCGTGGCGTGTCTCCAGGAGCACGGAATGTAGTTGAGAGCCAGGCAGGGTGTATAGAGAAATACTAGCCATTTGGCTGATGTCTCCAGCGTGTTAATGAGTTGCGCGGGGATAATCCCGTCCCGTTCGGCAGCCTTAAACGGTTCAAAGCTCTTAACTGCCCGCCTTACCCTTCCCTCCGTGAGGGGTATATTTATTGCCAGGCTTGTTGCAGGTGCTGACGGTGCATTATGCAAGTTACCCGGAAAATGTGTGTTCAAGAGGAGCTCAATGGTTTCCCCCTCCGTGCTGGGCCAAGATCCGTCAGGCTTCTGCAAATAGCTAATGGCTGTTTGAGTTTTCGAGAGAACTCTTCTCTCGCTGTGTCGTCGACCTTTTCGACCCCAGTGCAGAAACTCCTCCACCAAGTTCTCTTTGCCTGTCTCAGGGATTTTTTGTAGGCCGTTTGTTTAACTTTGTATTCGAGCCATGGAGGCTCCGTGTCGAGGTGTTTAGCCTTATTAAATTGCTTCCTGCAGGTTTTACGGAGCAAATCCAGGTCGTAGGTCCACCAATGTGGCCTATGTTTACCGCGTGGGTTTGGCACTGGACAAGCTTGTTCTAGGGCATTTGAGAGCGCCGTGGTATGTCTTTACCAGGTCCTCCAGCTCCTGAACCTTGTGGGGGTAGTACTGGTAGGTCTCTGGCCAGTTGGTATTGCGTGGGTTGCGTTTCATAATAGGTTGTTCTACACGAAAGTCCAACACTATTTCTATATATCGGTGGTCGGAGAATGAGTGTTCTTCAAGAACACGCCATTTTCTGACCCGCTAATAAGCGCCTTCAATACAAATAGTGAGATCTATGACCTCCCTACGGGTTTTAGTGATGAAAGTAGGCTCGCTACCCACGTTGCAAACTACCAGGTTGGTTAATAATAGGTAGTCAAACAGAGACTCGCCCCTGGCATTGATATTGGAGCTTCCCCATTGGATCGAACTCGCAATCTAACCCAAGGCCGTCGAGGCCCTTGGACCACATAGTCAGCAGAAAAGGAGTTAACTGGGCAATCAGGTCCTTCAAACCCTTCAAATCTCCGGGACTAGATGGTATATTTCCCGCCGAACTACAAGCAGCGAGCGATCTTATTAGTCCGCTGCTAACTCAAATCTACAAGGCATGCCTCAACCTGGCCTATATCCCCACGGAATGGACCAAGGCAAAGGTAGTCTTTATACCGAAAGGAGGCAGGACATCCTGCAATAACCCAAAGGATCTTAGACCTATAAGTCTGACCTCTTTCCTCCTAAAAATTCTAGAAAGATTGCTAGATGCCTACATTAGACGAACGGCAAATCCAGGACTAATCTCCAACAGCCAGCATGCCTACTCCAAGGGCAAGTCCGTAGAGACGGCTCTACACGCTATCACCTCTGGGATAGAGAAGGGACTTGCTTTCAAGGAGTTTACGCTCGGCATTTTTCTTGACATAGAAGGGGCTTTTAACAACGTTCTTCCAACAGCGGTAACAAGCTCCCTGCGTTTGCTGGGAGTGGAAGAGCCTCTAGTGGAGTTCGTTGAACTCCTTCTCCAAAGAAGAACCATTATTTCCGAAATGGGCAATTCTTCACTTACAAGGTATGCCAACAGAGGAACCCCCCAAGGGGAATGTGGACTAAGCATCAGCA